>JACCIB010001599.1:0-27931 GCA_018906965.1 Philotrypesis tridentata | reverse complement strand
CGCGCTGGTGCAAATAGGAAAATTTCCCGAAGAGTGGTCCGAAAATCTGGTCAGCTCAAATTTGGATGCACTTTACTCGAAGCAGCTTGCTCCGTAGCAATCCAGCTCTCGGACATTCAAAGGTGTGCTCAAGACCTTTTGAAACGGTTGGTAACTTTATATATTCGGATGAGCGAATTCGAGATACAGCTTCTCAAACTTGCGCTGGTGCAAAAAGGAAAATTTCGCCGAAATTGTCCGAAAATATTTCAGCTCAAATTTGGATGCACTTTACTCGAAGCAGCTTGCTCGTAGCCAATCCATCTCTCGGACATTCAAAAGGTGTGCTCAAGACCTTTTGAACGGTTGGTACTTATTATATTCGGATGCAGCGAATCTCGAGATACAGCTTCTCAAACTTGCGCTGGTGCAAAAAGGAAAATTTCGCGAAATTGTCCGAAAATTTTCAGCTCAACTTTGGATGCACTTTACTCGAAGCAGCTTGCTCGTAGCCAATCCAGCTCTCGGACATTCAAAAGGTGTGCTCAAGACCTTTTGAACGGTTGGTATTTTATTATATTCGGATCAGCAAATTTCGAGATACAGCTTCTCAAACTTGCGCTGGTGCAAATAGGAAAATTTCGCGAAATTGTCCGAAAATTTTCAGCTCAACTTTGGATGCACTTTCTCGAAGCAGCTTGCCCGTAGCCAATCCAACTCTCGGACATTCAAAAGGTGTGCTCAAGTCCATTTAATCGGTTGGTAATTTATAATATTCGGATGAGCGAATCTCGAGATACAGCTTCTCAAACTTGCGCTGGTGCAAAAAGGAAAATTTCGCGAAATTGTCCGAAAATTTTCAGCTCAACTTTGGATGCACTTTACTCGAAGCAGCTTGCTCGTAGCCAATCCAGCTCTCGGACATTCAAAAGGTGTGCTCAAGACCTTTTGAACGGTTGGTATTTTATTATATTCGGATCAGCAAATTTCGAGATACAGCTTCTCAAACTTGCGCTGGTGCAAAAAGGAAAATTTCGCGAAATTGTCCGAAAATTTTCAGCTCAACTTTGGATGCACTTTACTCGAAGCAGCTTGCTCGTAGCCAATCCAACTCTCGGACATTCAAAAGGTGTGCTCAAGACCTTTTGAACGGTTGGTATTTTATTATATTCGGATCAGCAAATTTCGAGATACAGCTTCTCAATCTCGCGCTGGTGCAAATAGGAAAATTTCGCGAAATTGTCCGAAATATTTCAGCTCAATTTTGGATGCACTTTTCTCGAAGCAGCTTGACCTTAGCCAATGCAGCTCTCGGACATTCAATAGGTGTGCTCAAGACCTTTTAATCGGTTGGTAACTTATTATATTCGGATGAGCGAATCTCGAGATACAGCTTCTCAAACTTGCGCTGGTGCAAAAAGGAAAATTTCGCGAAATTGTCCGAAAATTTTCAGCTCAACTTTGGATGCACTTTACTCCAAGCAGCTTGCTCGTAGCCAATCCATCTCTCGGACATTCAAAAGGTGTGCTCAAGACCTTTTGAACGGTTGGTATTTATTATATTCGGATGAGCGAATTTCGAGATACAGCTTCTCAAACTTGCGCTGGTGCAAAAAGGAAAATTTCGCGAAATTGTCCGAAAATTTTCAGCTCAACTTTGGATGCACTTTACTCGAAGCAGCTTGCTCGTAGCCAATCCAACTCTCGGACATTCAAAAGGTGTGCTCAAGACCTTTTGAACGGTTGGTATTTTATTATATTCGGATAAGCAAATTTCGAGATACAGCTTCTCAATCTCGCGCTGGTGCAAATAGGAAAATTTCGCG
The DNA here is from genome assembly GCA_018906965.1 of Philotrypesis tridentata. Lineage (NCBI taxonomy): Eukaryota > Metazoa > Arthropoda > Insecta > Hymenoptera > Pteromalidae > Philotrypesis > Philotrypesis tridentata. The sequence continues at coordinate 26,126 of JACCIB010001599.1, read as the reverse complement.
AAATTGTCCGAAATATTTCAGCTCAATTTTGGATGCACTTTTCTCGAAGCAGCTTGACTTAGCCAATGCAGCTCTCGGACATTCAATAGGTGTGCTCAAGACCTTTTGAACGGTGGTACTTATTATATTCGGATCAGCGAAATTTCGAGATACAGCTTCTCAAACTTGCGCTGGTGCAAAAAGGAAAATTTCGCGAAATTGTCCGAAATTTTCAGCTCAACTTTGGATGCACTTTACTCGAAGCAGCTTGCTCGTAGCCAATCCATCTCTCGGACATTTAAAAGGTGTGCTCAAGACCTTTTGAACGGTTGGTATCTTATTATATTCGGATCAGCAAATTTCGAGATACAGCTTCTCAAACTCGCGCTGGTGCAAATAGGAAAATTTCGCGAAATTGTCCGAAAATTTTCAGCTCAATTTTGGATGCACTTTTACTCGAAGCAGCTTGACCTTAGCCAATCCAGCTCTCGACATTCAAAGGTGTGCTCAAGACCTTTTGAACGGTTGGTAATTTATTATATTCGGATCAGCGAATTTCGAGATACAGCTTCTCAAACTTGCGCTGGTGCAAAAAGGAAAATTTCGCGAAATTGTCCGAAAATTTTCAGCTCAACTTTGGATGCACTTCACTCCGAAGCAGCTTGCTCGTAGCCAATCCATACTCTCGGACATTCAAAAGGTGTGCTCAAGACCTTTTGAACGGTTGGTATTCTTATTATATTCGGATCAGCAATTCGAGATACAGCTTCTCAATCTCTGCGCTGGTGCAAATAGGAAAATTTCGCGAAAATGGTCCGAAAATTTTCATCTCAATTTGGATGCACTTTTCTCGAAGCAGCTTGACTTAGCCAATGCCAGCTCTCGGACATTCAAAAGGTGTGCTCAAGACATTTTGAACGGTTGGTATTTTATTATATTCGGATCAGCAAATTCGAGATACGCTTCTCAAATCTGCTCTGGTGCAAAAAGGAAAATTTCGCGAAATTGTCCGAAAATTTTCAGCTCAATTTGGATGCACTTTCTACGAAGCAGCTTGCCCGTAGCCAATCTAAGCTCTCGGACATTCAAAAGGTGTGCTCAACACCTTTTGAACGGTTGGTAACTTATTATATTCGGATGAGCGAATCTCGAGATACAGCTTCTCAAACTTCGCGCTGGTGCAAAAAGGAAAATTTCGCGAAATTGTCCGAAAATTTTCAGCTCAACTTTGGATGCACTTTACTTGAAGCAGCTTGCTTGTAGCCAATCCAACAGTCGGACATTTAAAAGGTGTGCCAAGACCTTTTGAACGGTTGGTATTTTATTATATTCGGATCAGCAAATTCCGAGATACAGCATCTCAAACTTGCGCTGGTGCAAAAAGGAAAATTTCGCAAAATGTCCGAAAATTTTCATCTCAATTTTGGATGCACTTTTCTCGAAGCAGCTTGCTCGTAGCGAATCCAACTCTCGGACATTCAAAAGGTGTGCTCAAGACCTTTTGAACGGTCGGTATTTTTTTATATTCGGATCAGCAAATTTCGAGATACAGCTTCTCAAACTCGCGCTGATGCAAATAGGAAAATTTCGCGAAAAAAACTAGCCAATTTCGGAAAATTTCCCAAAAATTGCATATCAACATTTTTCGACTTCTGCTCGAACCAGCTTCCTCGCAGCGAATCGGGAGACACATATTTAAAAAGCTGAGATCGAGAGCTTTCCAAAAACATATTGAACGCCTATATTTGGATGAACCGTTCCGAAGATATGGAGTCCGGAAAAAAACTAGCTAAATTCGTAAAATTTACCAAAAATTGCATATCAACCTTTTTTCGATTTCTGCTCGAACCAGCTTCCTCGCAGCGAATCGGGAGACACATATTTGAAAAGCTGAGATCGAGAGCTTTCCAAAAACATATTGAACGGCTATATTTGGATGAACCGTTCCGAAGATATGGAGTCCGGAAGAAAAACTAGGCAATTTCGGAAAATTTACCAAAAATTGCATATCAACCTTTTTCGATTTCTGCTCGAACCAGCTTCCTCGCAGCGAATCGGGAGACACATATTTGAAAAGCTGAGATCGAGAGCTTTCCAAAAACATATTGAACGCCTATATTTGGATGAACCGTTCCGAAGATATGGAGTCCGGAAAAAAACTAGCTAAAATTCGTAAAATTTACCAAAAATTGCATATCAACCTTTTTTCGATTTCTGCTCGAACCAGCTTCCTCGCAGCGAATCGGGAGACACATATTTGAAAAGCTGAGATCGAGAGCTTTCCAAAAACATATTGAACGGCCTATATTTGGATGAACCGTTCCGAAGATATGGAGTCCGGAAAAAAACTAGCTAAATTCGGAAAATTTACCAAGAAATTGCATATCAACCTTTTTCGATTTCTGCTCGAACCAGCTTCCTCGCAGCGAATCGGGAGACACATATTTGAAAAGCTGAGATCGAGAGCTTTCCAAAAACATATTGAACTGCCTATATTTGGATGAACCGTTCCGAAGATATGGAGTCCGGAAAAAAACTAGCTAAAATTCGGAAAATTTACCAAAAATTGCATATCAACCTTTTTTCGATTTCTGCTCGAACCAGCTTCCTCGCAGCGAATCGGGAGACACATATTTGAAAGCTGAGATCGAGAGCTTTCCAAAAACATATTGAACGCCTATATTTGGATGAACCGTTCCGAAGATATGGAGTCCGGAAAGAAACTAGCTAAAATCGTAAAATTTACCAAAAATTGCATATCAACATTTTTCGATTTCTGCTCGAACCAGCTTCCTCGCAGCGAATCGGAGACACATATTTGAAAAGCTGAGATCGAGAGCTTTCCAAAAAACATATTGATCGGCTATATTTGGATGAACCGTTCCGAAGATATGGAGTCATGAAAAACACTAGCTAAAATCGGAAAATTTACCAAGAATTGCATATCAACCTTTTTCGATTCTGCTCGAACCAGCTTCCTCGCAGCGAATCGGGAGACACATATTTGAAAAGCTGAGATCGAGAGCTTTCCAAAAACATATTGAACGGCCTATAGTTGGATGAACCGTTCCGAAGATATGGAGTCATGAAAAAACTAGCAATTTCGGAAAATTTACCAAAAATTGCATATCAACCTTTTTCGATTTCTGCTCGAACCAGCTTCCTCGCAGCGAATCGGGAGACACATATTTGAAAAGCTGAGATCGAGAGCTTTCCAAAAACATATTGAACGGCCTATATTTGGATGAACCGTTCCGAAGATATGGAGTCATGAAAAAAACTAGCTAAAATCGGAAAATTTACCAAAAATTGCATATCAACCTTTTTTCGATTTCTGCTCGAACCAGCTTCCTCGCAGCGAATCGGGAGACACATATTTGAAAAGCTGAGATCGAGAGCTTTCCAAAAACATATTGAACGCCTATATTTGGATGAACCGTTCCGAAGATATGGAGTCCGGAAAAAAACTAGCTAAAATCGTAAAATTTACCAAAAATTGCATATCAACCTTTTTTCGATTTCTGCTCGAACCAGCTTCCTCGCAGCGAATCGGGAGACACATATTTGAAAAGCTGAGATCGAGAGCTTTCCAAAAACATATTGAACGCCTATATTTGGATGAACCGTTCCGAAGATATGGAGTCCGGAAAAAACTAGCTAAAATTCGTAAAATTTACCAAAAATTGCATATCAACCTTTTTCGATTTCTGCTCGAACCAGCTTCCTCGCAGCGAATCGGGAGACACATATTTGAAAAGCTGAGATCGAGAGCTTTCCAAAAACATATTGAACGGCTATATTTGGATGAACCGTTCCGAAGATATGGAGTCATGAAAAAACTAGCTAAATTCGGAAAATTTACCAAAATTGCATATCAACCTTTTTTCGATTTCTGCTCGAACCAGCTTCCTCGCAGCGAATCGGGAGACACATATTTGAAAAGCTGAGATCGAGAGCTTTCCAAAAACATATTGAACGGCTATATTTGGATGAACCGTTCCGAAGATATGGAGTCCGGAAAAAAACTAGCTAAATTCGGAAAATTTACCAAGAAATTGCATATCAACCTTTTTCGATTTCTGCTCGAACCAGCTTCCTCGCAGCGAATCGGGAGACACATATTTGAAAAGCTGAGATCGAGAGCTTTCCAAAAACATATTGAACGGCCTATATTTGGATGAACCGTTCCGAAGATATGGAGTCAGGAAAAAAACTAGCTAAAATCGGAAAATTTACCAAAAATTGCATATCAACCTTTTTCGATTTCTGCTCGAACCAGCTTCCTCGCAGCGAATCGGGAGACACATATTTGAAAAGCTGAGATCGAGAGCTTTCCAAAAACATATTGAACGGCCTATATTTGGATGAACCGTTCCGAAGATATGGAGTCCGGAAAAAAACTAGCTAAATTCGTAAAATTTACCAAAAATTGCATATCAACCTTTTTTCGATTTCTGCTCGAACCAGCTTCCTCGCAGCGAATCGGGAGACACATATTTGAAAAGCTGAGATCGAGAGCTTTCCAAAAACATATTGAACGGCTATATTTGGATGAACCGTTCCGAAGATATGGAGTCATGAAAAACACTAGCTAAAATCGGAAAATTTACCAAAAATTGCATATCAACCTTTATTCGATTTCTGCTCGAACCAGCTTCCTCGCAGCGAATCAGGAGCCACATATTTGAAAAGCTGAGATCGAGAGCTTTCCAAAAACATATTGATCGGCTATATTTGGATGAACCGTTCCGAAGATATGGAGTCATGAAAAACACTAGCCAAAATCGGAAAATTTACGAAAAATTGCATATCAACCTTTTTTCGACTTCTGGTAGAACCAGCTTCCTTGCAGCAAATCGGGAGACACATATTTGAAAAGCAGAGATCGAGAGCTTTCCAAAAACATATTGAATGGCTATTTTTGGATGAATCGTTCCGAAGCTATGGAGTCCGCAAAAAAACTAGCTAAAATCGTAAAATTTACCAAAAATTGCATGTCAACCTTTTTTCGATTTCTTCTCGAACCAGCTTCCACGCAGCGAATCAGGAGCCACATATTTGAAAAGCTGAGATCGAGAGCTTTCCCAAAACATATTGAACGGCTGTAGTTGGATGAACCGTTCCGAAGATATGCAGTCATAAAAAAAACTAGCCAATTTCGGAAAATTTCCCAAAAATTGCACATCAACCTTTATTCGATTTCTTCTCGAACCAGCTTCCTCGCAGCGTATCAGGAGCCACATATTTAAAAAGCTGAGATCGAGAGCTTTCCAAAAACATATTGAATGGCTATATTTGGATGAACTATTCCGAAGATATGGAGTCATGAAAAACACTAGCCGAAATCGGAAAATTTACCAAAAATTGCATATGAACCTTTTTTCGTTTTCTGCTCGAACCAGCTTCTTCGCGGCGAATCGGGAGACACATATTTGAAAAGCTGAGATCGAGAGCTTTCCAAAAACATATTGAACGGCTATATTTGGATGAACCGTTCCGAAGATATGGAGTCCGGAAAAATACTAGCTAAAATCGGAAAATTTAGCAAAAATTGCATATCAACCTTTTTTCTATTTCTGCTCGAACTAGCTTCCTCGCAGCGAATCGGGAGACACATATTTGAAAAGCTGAGATCGAGAGCTTTCCAAAAACATATTGAACGGCTATATTTGGATGAACCGTTCCGAAGATATGGAGTCATGAAAAACACTAGCTAAAATCGGAAAATTTACCAAAAATTGCATATCAACCTTTTTTCGATTTCTGCTCGAACCAGCTTCCTCGCAGCGAATCGGGAGACACATATTTGAAAAGCTGAGATCGAGAGCTTTCCAAAACATATTGAACGGCCTATATTTGGATGAACCGTTCCGAAGATATGGAGTCATGAAAAAACTAGCTAAATTCGGAAAATTTACCAAAATTGCATATCAACCTTTTTTCGATTTCTGCTCGAACCAGCTTCCTCGCAGCGAATCGGGAGACACATATTTGAAAAGCTGAGATCGAGAGCTTTCCAAAAACATATTGAACGGCTATATTTGGATGAACCGTTCCGAAGATATGGAGTCCGGAAAAAAACTAGCCAATTTCGGAAAATTTACCAAAAATTGCATATCAACCTTTTTTCGATTTCTGCTCGAACCAGCTTCCTCGCAGCGAATCGGGAGACACATATTTGAAAAGCTGAGATCGAGAGCTTTCCAAAAACATATTGAACGGCTATATTTGGATGAACCGTTCCGAAGATATGGAGTCCGGAAAAAAACTAGCTAAATCGTAAAATTTACCAAAAATTGCATATCAACCTTTTTTCGATTTCTGCTCGAACCAGCTTCCTCGCAGCGAATCGGGAGACACATATTTGAAAAGCTGAGATCGAGAGCTTTCCAAAAACATATTGAACGGCCTATATTTGGATGAACCGTTCCGAAGATATGGAGTCATGAAAAAACTAGCTAAAATCGGAAAATTTACCAAAATTGCATATCAACCTTTTTTCGATTTCTGCTCGAACCAGCTTCCTCGCAGCGAATCGGGAGACACATATTTGAAAAGCTGAGATCGAGAGCTTTCCAAAAACATATTGAACGGCCTATATTTGGATGAACCGTTCCGAAGATATGGAGTCCGGAAAAAACTAGCTAAATCGGAAAATTTACCAAAAATTGCATATCAACCTTTTTTCGATTTCTGCTCGAACCAGCTTCCTCGCAGCGAATCGGGAGACACATATTTGAAAAGCTGAGATCGAGAGCTTTCCAAAAACATATTGAACGGCCTATATTTGGATGAACCGTTCCGAAGATATGGAGTCCGGAAAAAAACTAGCTAAAATCGGAAAATTTACCAAAAATTGCATATCAACCTTTTTTCGATTTCTGCTCGAACCAGCTTCCTCGCAGCGAATCGGGAGACACATATTTGAAAAGCTGAGATCGAGAGCTTTCCAAAAACATATTGAACGGCTATATTTGGATGAACCGTTCCGAAGATATGGAGTCCGGAAAAAAACTAGCTAAAATCGGAAAATTTACCAAAAATTGCATATCAACCTTTTTTCGATTTCTGCTCGAACCAGCTTCCTCGCAGCGAATCGGGAGACACATATTTGAAAAGCTGAGATCGAGAGCTTTCCAAAAACATATTGAACGCCTATATTTGGATGAACCGTTCCGAAGATATGGAGTCCTGAAAAACACTAGCTAAAATCGTAAAATTTACCAAAAATTGCATATCAACCTTTTTCGATTTCTGCTCGAACCAGCTTCCTCGCAGCGAATCGGGAGACACATATTTGAAAAGCTGAGATCGAGAGCTTTCCAAAAACATATTGAACGGCCTATATTTGGATGAACCGTTCCGAAGATATGGAGTCAGGAAAAACACTAGCCAAAATCGGAAAATTTACCAAAAATTGCATATCAACCTTTTTTCGATTTCTGCTCGAACCAGCTTCCTCGCAGCGAATCGGGAGACACATATTTGAAAAGCTGAGATCGAGAGCTTTCCAAAAACATATTGAACGGCCTATATTTGGATGAACCGTTCCGAAGATATGGAGTCCGGAAAAAAACTAGCTAAAATCGTAAAATTTACCAAAATTGCATATCAACCTTTTTTCGATTTCTGCTCGAACCAGCTTCCTCGCAGCGAATCGGGAGACACATATTTGAAAAGCTGAGATCGAGAGCTTTCCAAAAACATATTGAACGGCTATATTTGGATGAACCGTTCCGAAGATATGGAGTCATGAAAAAAACTAGCTAAATCGGAAAATTTACCAAAAATTGCATATCAACCTTTTTTCGATTTCTGCTCGAACCAGCTTCCTCGCAGCGAATCGGGAGACACATATTTGAAAAGCTGAGATCGAGAGCTTTCCAAAAACATATTGAATGGCTATATTTGGATGAACCGTTCCGAAGATATGGAGTCCGGAAAAACACTAGCCAAAATCGGAAAATTTACCAAAAATTGCATATCAACCTTTTTTCGATTTCTGCTCGAACCAGCTTCCTCGCAGCGAATCGGGAGACACATATTTGAAAAGCTGAGATCGAGAGCTTTCCAAAAACATATTGAACGGCCTATATTTGGATGAACCGTTCCGAAGATATGGAGTCCGGAAAAAAACTAGCTAAAATCGGAAAATTTACCAAAAATTGCATATCAACCTTTTTTCGATTTCTGCTCGAACCAGCTTCCTCGCAGCGAATCGGGAGACACATATTTGAAAAGCTGAGATCGAGAGCTTTCCAAAAACATATTGAACGGCTATATTTGGATGAACCGTTCCGAAGATATGGAGTCATGAAAAACACTAGCCAAAATCGGAAAATTTACCAAAAATTGCATATCAACCTTTTTTCGATTTCTGCTCGAACCAGCTTCCTCGCAGCGAATCGGGAGACACATATTTGAAAAGCTGAGATCGAGAGCTTTCCAAAAACATATTGAACGGCTATATTTGGATGAACCGTTCCGAAGATATGGAGTCCGGAAAAAAACTAGCTAAATTCGTAAAATTTACCAAAAATTGCATATCAACCTTTTTTCGATTTCTGCTCGAACCAGCTTCCTCGCAGCGAATCGGGAGACACATATTTGAAAAGCTGAGATCGAGAGCTTTCCAAAAACATATTGAACGGCTATATTTGGATGAACCGTTCCGAAGATATGGAGTCCGGAAAAAAACTAGCTAAATTCGTAAAATTTACCAAAAATTGCATATCAACCTTTTTCGATTTCTGCTCGAACCAGCTTCCTCGCAGCGAATCGGGAGACACATATTTGAAAAGCTGAGATCGAGAGCTTTCCAAAAACATATTGAACGCCTATATTTGGATGAACCGTTCCGAAGATATGGAGTCCGGAAAAAAACTAGCTAAAATCGGAAAATTTACGAAAAATTGCATATCAACCTTTTTCGATTTCTGCTCGAACCAGCTTCCTCGCAGCGAATCGGGAGACACATATTTGAAAAGCTGAGATCGAGAGCTTTCCAAAAACATATTGAACGGCTATATTTGGATGAACCGTTCCGAAGATATGCAGTCATAAAAAAAACTAGCCAATTTCGGAAAATATCCCAAAAATTGCACATAAACATTTATTCGATTTCTTCTCGAACCAGCTTCCTCGCAGCGAATCGGGAGACACATATTTGAAAAGCTAAGGTCGAGAGCTTTCCAAAAACATATTGAACGGCTATATTTGGATGAACTGTTCCGAAGATATGGAGTCCGGAAAAAAAATAGCCAATTTCGGAAAATTTCCCAGAAATTGCACATAAACATTTATTCGATTTCTTCTCGAATCAGGTTCCTCGCAGCGAATCGGGAGACACATATTTGAAAAGCTGAGATCGAGAGCTTTCCAAAAACATATTGAACGCCTATATTTGGATGAACCGTTCAGAAGATATAGAGTCATAAAAAACACTAGCTAAAATCGGAAAATTTACCAAGAATTGCAAATCAACCGTTTTTCGATTTCTGCTCGAACCAGCTTCCTCGCAGCGAATCAGGAGCCACATATTTGAAAAGCTGAGATCGAGAGCTTTCCAAAAACATATTGATCGGCTATATTTGGATGAACCGTTCCGAAGATATGGAGTCCGGAAAAAACTAGCTAAAATCGTAAAATTTACCAAAAATTGCATATCAACCTTTTTTCGATTTCTGCTCGAACCAGCTTCCTCGCAGCGAATCGGGAGACACATATTTGAAAAGCTGAGATCGAGAGCTTTCCAAAAACATATTGAACGGCTATATTTGGATGAACCGTTCCGAAGATATGGAGTCCTGAAAAAAACTAGCAAAATCGGAAAATTTACCAAAATTGCATATCAACCTTTTTCGATTTCTGCTCGAACCAGCTTCCTCGCAGCGAATCGGGAGACACATATTTGAAAAGCTGAGATCGAGAGCTTTCCAAAAACATATTGAACGCCTATATTTGGATAACCGTTCCGAAGATATGGAGTCCGAGGAAAAACTAGCCAAATTTCGGAAAATTTACCAAAATTGCATATCAACCTTTTTCGATTTCTGCTCGAACCAGCTTCCTCGCAGCGAATCGGGAGACACATATTTGAAAAGCTGAGATCGAGAGCTTTCCAAAAACATATTGAACGCCTATATTTGGATGAACCGTTCCGAAGATATGGAGTCCGGAAAAAACTAGCTAAAATCGTAAAATTTACCAAAAATTGCATATCAACCTTTTTTCGATTTCTGCTCGAACCAGCTTCCTCGCAGCGAATCGGGAGACACATATTTGAAAAGCTGAGATCGAGAGCTTTCCAAAACATATTGAACGCCTATATTTGGATGAACCGTTCCGAAGATATGGAGTCATGAAAAACACTAGCTAAATCGGAAAATTTACCAAAATTGCATATCAACCTTTTTTCGATTTCTGCTCGAACCAGCTTCCTCGCAGCGAATCGGGAGACACATATTTGAAAAGCTGAGATCGAGAGCTTTCCAAAACATATTGAACGGCTATATTTGGATGAACCGTTCCGAAGATATGGAGTCCGGAAAAAAACTAGCCAATTTCGGAAAATTTACCAAAAATTGCATATCAACCTTTTTTCGATTTCTGCTCGAACCAGCTTCCTCGCAGCGAATCGGGAGACACATATTTGAAAAGCTGAGATCGAGAGCTTTCCAAAAACATATTGAACGGCTATATTTGGATGAACCGTTCCGAAGATATGGAGTCATGAAAAACACTAGCTAAAATCGGAAAATTTACCAAAAATTGCATATCAACCTTTTTTCGATTTCTGCTCGAACCAGCTTCCTCGCAGCGAATCGGGAGACACATATTTGAAAAGCTGAGATCGAGAGCTTTCCAAAAACATATTGAACGGCCTATATTTGGATGAACCGTTCCGAAGATATGGAGTCATGAAAACACTAGCCAAATCGGAAAATTTACCAAAAATTGCATATCAACCTTTTTTCGATTTCTGCTCGAACCAGCTTCCTCGCAGCGAATCGGGAGACACATATTTGAAAAGCTGAGATCGAGAGCTTTCCAAAAACATATTGAACGGCCTATATTTGGATGAACCGTTCCGAAGATATGGAGTCATGAAAAAACACTAGCCAAATCGGAAAATTTACGAAAAATTGCATATCAACCTTTTTTCGACTTCTGGCTAGAACCAGCTTCCTCGCAGCGAATCGGGAGCCACATATTTGAAAAGCTGAGATCGAGAGCTTTCCAAAAACATATTGAACGGCTATATTTGGATGAACCGTTCCGAAGATATGGAGTCCGGAAAAAAACTAGCTAAATTCGGAAAATTTACCAAAAATTGCATATCAACCTTTTTTCGATTTCTTCTCGAACAGCTTCCTCGCAGCGAATCGGGAGCCACATATTTAAAAGCTGAGATCGAGAGCTTTCCAAAACATATTGAATCGGCTATATTTGGATGAACCGTTCCGAAGATATGGAGTCATGAAAAACACTAGCCAAATCGGAAAATTTACGAAAAATTGCATATCAACCTTTTTTCGACTTCTGCTAGAACCAGCTTCCTCGCAGCGAATCGGGAGACCACATATTTGAAAAGCTGAGATCGAGAGCTTTCCCAAAACATATTGAACGGCTGTATTTGGATGAACCGTTCCGAAGATATGCAGTCCTAAAAAAAACTAGCCCATTTCGGAAAATTTCCCAAAAATTGCACATCAACCTTTATTCGATTTCTTCTTGAACCAGCTTCCTCGCAGCGTAATCAGGGAGCCACATATTTAAAGCTGAGAATCGAGAGCTTTCCAAAAACATATTGAATGGCTATATTTGGATGAACTATTCCGAAGATATGGAGTCATGAAAAACCTAGCCGAAATCGGAAAATTACCAAAAATTGCATATGAACCTTTTTTCGTTTTCTGCTCGAACCAGCTTCTCGCGGCGAATCGGGAGACACATATTTGAAAAGCTGAGATCGAGAAGCTTTCCAAAAACATATTGAACGGCTATATTTGGATGAACCGTTCCGAAGATATGGAATCCGGAAAAATACTAGCTAAAATCGGAAAATTTAGCAAAAATTGCATGTCAACCTATTTTCGATTTCTGCTCGAACCAGCTTCCTCGCAGCGAATCGGGAGCCACATATTTGAAAAGCTGAGATCGAGAGCTTTCCCAAAACATACTGAACGGCTATATTTGGATGAACCGTTCCGAAGATATGGAGTCATGAAAAACACTAGCCAAAATCGGAAAATTTACGAAAAATTGCATATCAACCTTTTTTCGATTTCTGCTCGAACCAGCTTCCTCGCAGCGAATCGGGAGACACATATTTGAAATGATTAGATCGAGAGCTTTCCAAAAACATATTGAACGGCTATATATGGATGAACCGTTTTGAAGATATGGAGTCATGAAATATCACCAGCCAAAATCCGAAAATTTACCAAAAATTGCATATCAACCTTGTTTCGTTTTCTGCTCGAACCAGCTTCCTCGCAGCGAATCGGGAGAAACATATTTGAAGACCAGAGATCGAGAGCTTTCCAAAAACATATTGAACGGCTATATTTAGATGAACCGTTCCGAAGATATGGATTCCGGAAAAAAACTAGCTAAAATCGGAAAATTTACGAAAAATTGCATGTCAACCTATTTTCGATTTCTGCTCGAACCAGCTTCCTCGCAGCGAATCGGGAGCCACATATTTGAAAAGCTGAGATCGAGAGCTTTCCCAAAACATATTGAACGGCTATATTTGGATGAACCGTTCCGAAGATATGCAGTCATAAAAAAAACTAGCCAATTTCGGAAAATTTCCCAAAAATTGCACATCAACCTTTATTCGATTTCTTCTCGAACCAGCTTCCTCGCAGCGTATCAGGAGCCACATATTTAAAAAGCTGAGATCGAGAGCTTTCCAAAAACATATTGAATGGCTATATTTGGATGAACTATTCCGAAGTTATGGAGTCATGAAAAACACTAGCCGAAATCGGAAAATTTACCAAAAATTGCATATCAACCTTTTTTCGTTTTCTGCTCGAACCAGCTTCTTCGCGGCGAATCGGGAGACACATATTTGAATAGTTGAGATCTAGAGCTTTCCAAAAACATATTGAACGGCTATATATGGATGAACCGTTCTGAAGATATTGAATCATGAAAAAACCCTAGCCAAAATCGGAAAATTTACCAAATATTGTATATCAACCTCTTTTCGTTTTCTGCTAGAACCAGCTTCTTCGCAGCGAATCGGGAAACACATATTTGAAAAGCTGAGATCGAGAGCTTTCCAAAAACATATTGAACGGCTATATATGGATGAACCGTTTTGAAGATATTGAGTCATGAAATATTACTAGCCAAAATCGTAAAATTTACCAAAAATTGCATATGAAGCTTTTTTGCACATCAACCTCTTTATACCAGGGAACGTCCTCAAAACCGTCCACCAACAGGTTTGCTCTAAACGGCCTCTCCGCCAATTCTCTATTTGAACCCAATGTACTATAGCCGTACTCACGCAACTCGCCCGAGATTTCCTCTATATATCGAGCCACTATTGCCCGCATCCGCGCCCGAAGTTCTCTTTCCTGCAGCAGCCTTTTCATGCAGTTTCTATATTCTTGCTCCATGGTCGACATCCTCAAGTTAGACAGCAATTACCGCCACAATAAATTAATCCTCCACAAAACAAATAGGGGAACCGTACCTACGCACACACACCAAAAAATACAGGGAATATAAATATTCTATACAGGGCACCCCAACCCTTATGACGGGAGAAAAAAATTCTGTATGGCCAGAAAAGAAAAAATATCGCTAAATATTCTCCACAATCTTCCTGAAATTCAAAATTCCACCATACAAATCACAAGCTTCCTGAAATAAAATATTCCTCTACACTTGTGTTAAAAAAAAATTCTACCGCACGGGTTAGCAATCTTCCTGTAAAATAAAAAAATTCCTCCACACCAACTCTTGAAGACAAAATTATTCAATTGAGCAATAAACTAACTGAAAGAAAACTTTCCACCACACAAATTTTGGAAAAGAACATTTCAAACGTTGTATTATCTTCCTGAAAGAAAATTTCCTCCACACCAATTTTGAAAATAAAATTTCAATCGATCAGTTATCTTCCTGAAAGAAAATTTCTTCCACAAAATTCAAAAAACAATAAATAATACGAAATAATACACAATATCCAATAATAAATTCATTTACTTAAATTATAAATCAAAAAAATTCAACCATGTGTGTGTGTGCATAACCAATATAAAGCCTCACTCAAATCTTCAAAATTCAAAGAAAAACCCAAAACCCAAGAAAACGGGAAGAGAAAAAAAAATTTTCCCACTATAGGTATCCTCCATAAATTCCAATTGTTTCACAATAATATCTAACCATCAAAACACAAAATCCAAAATTGTCACCACAGAACAGGAAAGGAAAAGAAACTTTGAAATTCTCAACCGACGCTTAGCGTCCAATATGGCGTCACGACCACGCTTCAACTGCCAAGTCCACAAAATGCCCGCCAAATTGACTCCAAGTCGTCTTTGCTAAAATTTCCTCTAAAATTTCCTCCACACAAATTTCCTGCTGAAAAAAAAATCCACCACCTAAAGCCGCACGATGGGCGCCATTTGCAACGTGGAATTTCCCGCCCGCACGGGGATTCCAGTTATTTACAAAATAATTTATAATTCGCGCAACTGACTTCTTCTCGCAGCCTCGTGGAAACCTGCAATGGTAGAAAGCGGGAATGTGGTGGCAATCAGGTTGAAATTGTTCAACACAAAGAAATTAGATAATAAAATACGGTTATATTCTATTTGGTTAATACATTTAATGCATTGGCAAACAAAGTTACACTCGAAATAGTCTCATGGGCACGCGGCCAAATTACTAATTCCAGAATTGCTTCTTCGTGCTAGATAATAAAAGGGCCGCGAATTTTCCTCTACGGTTGCTTCTAAGTGAGACAAAAGGGAAGACCGCCGTCCGCTGAAAAAGGCGCGAAATAAACCTCTATCGCCGCGCACGGACTCCGCCACAAATACGAGTTTTCCTCTACATATGTTCCGTATTAAGTACTCGAAATGCTCACCGAAAATCCTCTATAATATCTCTCCAAAACTCCAATAAAACTCCTTGTTGGCTCTGTGGCTCGAAAATCCTTCCAAAAATGCACAACAAGATGGCAACCAAAATGGAAATTACTGCTGACAGTACTGCTTCGGAAAAGCTCCAGGCACGAAATGGCCGAGGCCGACGCTCCGATCGAGGAAGGATGCCGCGTTTTCCCACTCGACCTCCTTCTTCACGGAAACGCAAGCCCGGCCTCCAAAATTACATCATTGGTCCCTTTTCCTAGAAAAATCCCCTATTGGCCATTAATAGACCACCACTAATTTATTCCTCTATCCGTGATTTTCCCCAGCGCCCTCTTATCCAAATCCAATTTAATCATCGATCAGAAAATCAATTAACGTCCTCTATTATTTCCTTTAGTATGCAAATTCGCGCCCCCTTTATGGATATCGATCAATCAATTAATCATGTCGATATCCATCCAATGGCTCCACCTATAGATAATCTGTAAGCCGCGCGATATTTGAAAATCCTCTATCATCCTCAAGTAAACCATAGCACTACATATGTCGAGTCAGCAAAGATTCCTAACCCAACCCGTATATTCCTCTATACATCCCCATGACGTCCGCAAGTCAACATAAAGTCAACTCAGAGCGCTCCAAACGCAGTCAACTTCGCGCCACTATATCCCTCTCACTCTCTCTCAAGCGCGCACTATCTCTCTATCTATCTCACACACGCTCGACTCCCACTCTCGCCAATTTCTCTCTCCCGCTCGCGCCGACTCTCTCTCCCTCTCTCTCGCTCACGCTCACACTCGCGCTCTCCCCTCTACACACCGCCGCATACATGTAACCACGTGCGCGCGGCCGTCGGCTCGCTTCCTGCCATGCCCCCTCCCGAGCGCCGACGCGACGCGCAGGTGGGACTCGGGAGCTCACATCCTGCGCTCCGCACGCGGCCGGTCAGAGGCAACTCCTGCGAGCGCCACCGAGCGCTGGCTCCGCTCCAGGAGCTGTCAACTCGCTGAGAGTAAGTCAGCTGGCTGTGCACAATGATCACGACGTAGCAATAATTATTGCTACGTCGCAAGCTTCTGATAACTTGCGCTGGTGCAAAAAGGAAAATTTCGCGAAATTGTCCGAAAATTTTCAGCTGAACTTTGGATGCACTTTTCTCGAAGCAGCTTGCCCGTAGCCAATCCAACTCTCGGACATTCAAACGGTGTGCTCAAGTCCATTTCAATGGTTTCTAATTTATAATATTCGGATGAGCGAATCTCGAGACACAGCTTCTCAAACTTCCGCTGGTTCAAAAAGGAAAATTTCGCGAATTTGTCCGAAAATTTTCAGCTCAATTTTGGATGCACTTTTCTCGAAGCAGCTTGACCTTAGCCAATGTAGCTCTCGGACATTCAAAAGGTGTGCTCAAGACCTTTTAAACGGTTGCTAACTTATTATATTCAGATGAGCGAATCTCAAGATACAGCTTCACAAACTTGCGCTGGTGAAAAAAGGAAAATTTCGCGAAATTGTCCGAAAATTTTCAGCTCAACATTATATGCACTTTTCTCGATGCCGCTTGCCCGTAACCAATCCAACTCTCAGACATTCAAAAGGTGTGCTCAAGTCCACTTCAATGGTTTCTAATTTATAATATTCGGATGAGCGAATCTCGAGATACAGCTTCTCAAACTTGCACCGGTGCAAAAAGGAAAATTTCGCGAAATTGTTTGAAAATTTTCAGCACAAGTTTGGATGCACTTTTCTCGAAGAAGCTTGCCCTTAGCCAATCCAGCTCTCGGACATTCAAAAGGTGTGCTCAAGACCTTTTAAACGGTTGCTAACTTATTATATTCGGATGAGCGAATCTCAAGATACAGCTTCACAAACTTGCGCTGGTGAAAAAAGGAAAATTTCGCGAAATTGTCCGAAAATTTTCAGCTCAACATAATATGCACTTTTCTCGATGCCGCTTGCCCGTAACCAATCCAACTCTCAGACATTCAAAAGGTGTGCTCAAGTCCACTTCAATGGTTTCTAATTTATAATATTCGGATGAGCGAATCTCGAGATACAGCTTCTCAAACTTGCACTGGTGCAAAAAGGAAAATTTCGCGAAATTGTTTGAAAATTTTCAGCACAACTTTGGATGCACTTTTCTCGAAGAAGCTTGCCCTTAGCCAATCCAGCTCTCGGACATTCAAAAGGTGTGCTCAAGACCTTTTAAACGGTTGGTAACTTATTATATTCGGATGAGCGAATCTCGAGATACAGCTTCACAAACTTGCGCTGGTGAAAAAAGGAAAATTTCGCGAAATTGTCCGAAAATTCTCATCACAACTTTGGATGCACTTTTCTCCATGCAGCTTGCCCTTAGCCATTCCAGCTCTCGGACATTCAAAAGGTGTGCTCAAGACCGTTTGAACCATTGGTAACTTATTATTTTCGGATGAGCGAGTCTCGAGATACAGCTTCTCAAACTTGCGCTGGTGCAAAAAGGAAAATTTAGCGAAATTGTCCGAAAATTTTCATCTCAACTTTAGATGCACTTTTCTCGATGCAGCTTGCCCTTAGCCAATCCAGCTGTCAGACATTCAAAAGGTGTGCTCAACACCTTTTAAACGGTTGGTAACTTATTATATTCGGATGAGCGAATCTCGAGATACAGCTTCACAAACTTGCGCTGGAGCAACAAGGAAAATTTCGCGAAATTGTCCGAAAATTTTCAGCTCTACTTTGGATGCACTTTTCTCGAAGCAGCTTACCCGTAGCCAATCCAACTCTCGGACATTCAAAAGGTGTGCTCAAGACCTTTTGAACGGTTGGTATTTTATTATATCCGGATCAGCAAATTTCGAGATACAGCTTCTCAAACTTGCGCTGGAGCAACAAGGAAAATTTAGCGAAATTGTCCGAAAATTTTCATCTCAACTTTAGATGCACTTTTCTCGATGCAGCTTGCCCTTAGCCAATCCAGCTGTCGGACATTCAAAAGGTGTGCTCAACACCTTTTAAACGGTTGGTAACTTATTATATTCGGATGAGCGAATCTCGAGATACAGCTTCACAAACTTGCGCTGGTGCATAAAGGAAAATTTAGCGAAATTGTCCGAAAATTTTCAACTCAATTTTGGATGCACTTTTCTCGAAGCAGCTTGCCCGTAGCCAATCCAACTCTCGGACATTCAAAAGGTGTGCTCAAGACCTTTTGAACGGTTGGTATTTTATTATATTCGGATCAGCAAATTTCGAGATACAGCTTCTCAAACTTGCGCTGGAGCAACAAGGAAAATTTCGCGAAATTGTCCGAAAATTTTCAACTCAACTTTGGATGCACTTTTCTCGAAGCAGCTTGCCCGTAGCCAATCCAACTCTCGGACATTCAAAAGGTGTGCTCAAGACCTTTTAAACGGTTGGTATTTTATTATATTCGGATCAGCAAATATTGAGATACAGCTTCTCAAACTTGCGCTGGTGAAAAAAGGAAAATTTCGCGAAATTGTCCGAAAATTTTCATCTCAACTTTGGATGCACTTTACTCGAAGCAGATTGCTTGTAGCCAATCCAACTCTCGGATATTCAAAAGGTGTGCTCAAGACCTTTTGAACAGTTGGTATTTTATTATATTCGGATCAGCAAATTCCGAGATACAGCTTCTCAAACTTGCGCTGGTGCAAAATGGAAAATTTCGCAAAATGTCCGAAAATTTTCATCTCAACTTTGGATGCACTTTTCTCGAAGCAGCTTGCCCTTAGCCAATCCAACTCTCGGACATTCAAAAGGTATGCTCAACACCTTTTGAACGGCTGGTATTTTATTATATTCGGATCAGCAAATTTCGAGATACAGCTTCTGAAAACTTGCGCTGGTGCAAAAAGGAAAATTTCGCGAAAAAAACTAGCCAATTTCGGAAAATTTCCCAAAAATTGCATATCAACCTTCTTTCGATTTCTGCTCGAACCAGCTTCCTCGCAGCGAATCGGGAGACACATATTTGAAAAGCTGAGATCGAGAGCTTTCCACAAACATATTGAACGCCTATATTCGGATGAACCGTTCCGAAGATTTGAGTCCGGAAAAAACTAGCTAAAATCGTAAAATTTACCAAAAATTGCATATCAACCTTTTTTCGATTTCTGCTCGAACCAACTTCCTCGCAGCGAATCGGGAGACACATATTTGAAAAGCTGAGATCGAGAGCTTTCCAAAAACATATTGAACGGCTATATTTGGATGAACCGTTCCGAAGATATGGAGTCATGAAAAACACTAGCTAAAATCGGAAAATTTACCAAGAATTGCATATCAACCTTTTTTCGATTTCTGCTCGAACCAGCTTCCTCGCAGCGAATCGGGAGACACATATTTGAAAAGCTGAGATCGAGAGCTTTCCAAAAACATATTGAACGGCTATATTTGGATGAACCGTTCCGAAGATATGGAGTCCGGAAAAAAACTAGCCAATTTCGGAAAATTTCCCAGAAATTGCACATCAACCTTTATTCGATTTCTTCTCGAACCAGCTTCCTCGCAACGAATCAGGAGCCGCATATTTGAAAAGCTGAGATCGAGAGCTTTCCAAAAACATATTGAACGGCTATATTTGGATGAACCGTTCCGAAGATATGGAGTCATGAAAAACACTAGCTAAAATCGGAAAATTTACCAAGAATTGCATATCAACCTTTTTTCGATTTCTGCTCGAACCAGCTTCCTCGCAGCGAATCGGGAGAAACATATTTGAAGAGCTGAGATCGAGAGCTTTCCAAAAACATATTGAACGGCTATATTTGGATGAACCGTTCCGAAGATATGGAGTCATGAAAAACACTAGCTAAAATCGGAAAATTTACCAAGAATTGCATATCAACCTTTTTTCGATTTCTGCTCGAACCAGCTTCCTCGCAGCGAATCGGGAGACACATATTTGAAAAGCTGAGATCGAGAGCTTTCCAAAAACATATTGAACGGCTATATTTGGATGAACCGTTCCGAAGATATGGAGTCCGGAAAAAAACTAGCCAATTTCGGAAAATTTCCCAGAAATTGCACATCAACCTTTATTCGATTTCTTCTCGAACCAGCTTCCTCGCAACGAATCAGGAGCCGCATATTTGAAAAGCTGAGATCGAGAGCATTCCAAAACATATTGAATGGCTATATTTGGATCAACCGTTCCGAAGATATGGAGTCATGAAAAACACTAGCTAAAATCGGAAAATTTACCAAGAATTGCATATCAACCTTTTTTCGATTTCTGCTCGAATCAGCTTCCTCGCAGCGAATCGGGAGACACATATTTGAAAAGCTGAGATCGAGAGCTTTCCAAAAACATATTGAACGGCTTTATTTGGATGAACCGTTCCGAAGATATGGAGTCCGGAAAAAAACTAGCCAATTTCGGAAAATTTCCCAAAAATTGTACATCAACCTTTATTCGATTTCTTCTCGAACCAGCTTCCTCGCAACGAATCAGGAGCCGCATATTTGAAAAGCTGAGATCGAGAGCATTCCAAAAACATATTGAATGGCTATATTTGGATGAACCGTTCCGAAGATATGGATTCCGGATGAAAACTAGGCAATTTCGGAAAATTTACCAAAAATTGCATATCAACCTTTTTTCGATTTCTGCTCGAACCAGCTTCCTCGCAGCTAATCGGGAGACACATATTTGAAAAGCTGAGATCGAGAGCTTTCCAAAAACATATTGAACGGCTATATTTGGATGAACCGTTCCGAAGATATGGAGTCCGGAAAAAAACTAGCTAAAATCGTAAAATTTACCAAAAATTGCATGTCAACCTTTTTTCGATTTCTGCTCGAACCAACTTCCTCGCAGCGAATCGGAAGACACATATTTGAAAAGCTGAGATCGAGAGCTTTCCAAAAACATATTGAACGCCTTGTGACGTTATGCTTTTTACCGTCCTTTGGGGAGGCTTAGCACAACGTAGTTGACACCTATGCAGGTTTATCGCGAGCCCGTATTTAATAATTATTGTTGGACGTCCGAACTCGCGATCTTCAACACTTGTCTGCCGGCTTGAGACTCTCTTACACTCTAGGTCACGGGGGAGAGGTGCAGGGAGAACGATACGCAAAAACAAAGACAAGCGACTTTATAAAATAAAACACTTTCTAATATATTAATAATAAAAATCAAATCAATACTCGGGATCCTCGTTCGATACTCTCTCGATGCTCATTCGGTACTGACTAGCCTCGCGTGTTCGGCAACTACGCCGGTTCGCGGCGTCTCTCACTCTCTCACTCGCACTCACGCATTTCCTCTAGATCGCTCTCTCGCGCCTATTACATTTTTCCACGCTTACGCACCATATATGCCATATCGCACTCTCGCGCCCTCTTTTTCATTCTCATAAATGCGCGCGATTTTTGAACTCGTTTACACGCTTGTCTGGCTCTATTAATTACGCTTACGCATTTTCGCACAATTACATACTTCGGCACGCTTACATTTTTGTTATCCGCTCGCACGCGCGCTGTGGATCGAGCCGTAGCCCTCCACCTTTTCCCAATAGCATACAGCGCATACGCGTTGCCTCCACTCTCTCTTTTGTCTGTCTCTAACGCATTCATCCGCTCGCTATCCCTGTCACTCTCGCACTCATACCACAGTCAGTTGCTCGCCAACATGGCGGCCGCCGCTCGCGCGCGTACGCCTCGTGGCTCGCATGCCTCGTCTCTTGTGTCTCTCTCGCTCTCGTTGCTTCAGCGCTGCGCCGTTCGTCCCTCTCTCTCTCTCTCTCTCTCTCTCGCCTTGGCTGCCGCGCGCTGTATTTTAAGAAGGCGAATTGTGCTCGCATGGACACACCCTGCAGTGCAGGAAAGGACAAGGACGGGAAAGTGAGAAAAAAAATAAAAGAGAAAAAAAAATTTTCGGGTGAGAGATTCCGGGCGAGGTGGCCTGTTCCGGACAGGGTGTTGCTGTTTGAGCTTCCTGCTCTCTACGGGCCTTTAAGCTCCAACTCGAAGGATGTGAGCTCCACCAGGTCGTTGACCACCTCTGGTTCCTCGTCTGCCCCATTCATTCTTGCTGACTCTACCTTCTGTCCGTCGTTTGAACTTATGTCTGAAATATTCAATAAATTAGAAATATGTTTCATGGTGGATTGACGGGGTACACCCGCCACCTGGTTACTTACTGCTGACTTTGGGAGCGTCGCAATGTAGCCACATGCACCACTGTCGGACGCTACTACAGGTTGGGAAGAAGGTTTGTTAGTAGGATTGTTTCTAGGGGATACGTATCGTTTGAGGTCACTTACGTGGACCTTAGCCACTTTCCTACTCTTCCCTTCGACTGGCTCTAGTATGTATACGACTGGCGATCTTTTCTCGGTGACTTTAAATGGACCATCATACTTGGGGGCTAACTTGGCCGAGAACTTCTCAGTTCCTTTAGACAAGGGGTGAGATTTTCTCATTACTAAGTCTCCCACTTGGAATTCTACGACTCTACGGCCTTTGTTGTATCGCTTACCTTGCCTCGTTCGTTCGTCGTCTACATATTTCGCTACCAAGTCTCGTAGTGCGTCTAGTCTTTTCTGTCTGTCTTTCCAAACTTCAGGCTCTAGTTTAGTCTTTTTCGTCACCCCGTCCCATTCCACACGTAAGCTTTTCACCGGGGTAGGGTGTCTGCCGTAATTTAAGAAAGCTGGCGATGTTTTTAGCGTCGCTTGCTTAGCTGTATTTATCGCATGTCGTAACTCGTGCAAATGCTTATCCCAATCACTGTGATTTTTCGTGAATGCGGAAATCATTGTTTTCAAGGTGCGATTGCTTCTCTCTACTGGATTTGCTTGCGGATGGTAAGGTGGTGTAGTCACATGTTTTACGCCGTATTGCTCTACTGTTTCTGCCAGATGTTTGTTGATAAACTCCGTTCCGTTGTCTGTCAATAAATATTCTGGCGTCTCCCACCTGAACAATATCAGTTCTTCGAAAGCTCTGGCTATAGATTTTCCATTAGCCTGGCGTAATGGATGTATTTCCACCCAACGAGAGAATAAGTCTTGGAATACTACGAGATATTTGTTCTGGCTGGAGCTTTTTGGGAACTCCATCACGTCTGCTGCCACGACAGACCATGGTTTCTCGACGATTCGTTTCCCGATCAGCCCTTGAGGAGCCTGTTGGGAAATCTTGTATGTCTGGCAAGTCTGACAGGTTTTTATGAATCGGCAGACATCATGGAATAGTCCGGGCCAGAAATATTCCCGTGCTATCCTATCGTAGGTTTTCTCAATTCCTAGGTGACCTGCTGAGATTTCTGCGTGCGCTGTTATCAATACTCTTTCCCGCAATTCCTCTGGTACTACAAGTTTCCATCCTTCGTCCGGGTGAGTGATCGGATCTAACATTGGATCTTCCTTGTGCCTGTACAACTTTCCGTTTTCGACTCTCCACTCGGGGAATTTCGTTGGGTTCTCTTCGACTTCGTCGCGTCTTCGTAAATACCATCTGTCCTCGATCTCACCTATAGCTGAGATTTCTGGCTCCATCATTCTGGATAGCGCGTCTGGCACTACATGCTGGGTGCCCCTACGATGTATTATGTCAAAGTCCCATTGTTGAATTTCTATCGACCAGCGGGCTAGTCTGCCTTTCGGATCCTTTAGCGAGCGGAGCCACTTCAGAGCGCTGTGGTCAGTGATAACCGTGAAGTGGTAACCCTCGACGTACGGCCTGAGTTTGTTGATAAACCAAACTAATGCCAAGCACTCCTTTTCGGTGGTGGTGTAATTTATCTCTGGTGCTGACAATACTCGGCTGACGTAGATGATCGGGTGTTCTCCGTCGTCAAATTCTTGCGTGAGCACTGCACCAATAGCAAAATTACTTGCGTCGCACTGGATCGTGAACGGTTTCGTAAAATCCGGTCTGGCTAGGACAGGAGCGTTGGTCAACGCCTGCTTCAACTTGTTGAACGCTTTTTCTTGCTCCGGTCCCCAATTCCAGTTTTTCTGGTCTTTAAGCATTCTGACCAGGGGGATCTTTATCTCCGACTCGTTTTCCAAGAACCTAGAATACCACCCAAACATGCCCAGGACTCGTCGTAAGCCTGTCAAGTCCTTTGGAGTTGGGCAGTTCATCACTGGCTCTATTTTTGCGGGGTCGGTTCGTAAGCCGTGTCGATCCAGAATAAATCCCAGGTACTTTATCTCGCTGACACAGAATTCACATTTCTTCGGGTTAATCGTGAGTCCGGCTGATGTCAGTTTGGTTAACACGTGTCTGACTCTATGTTTGTGCTCGTCGAACGTGTCGGTAGCTATGACGATGTCGTCTAGGTATCCGAAAATGTTTGGGGAGTCCTCAGGGCCAAACAAAATGTCAACCATTCTCTGCAGCGTACTGGGCGCGTTGCAAAGGCCGAAAGCCATGCGCTTAAATTGCCATAAACCGTATCCAGGTACTGCAAAAGCGGTGTATTTCTTGCTGCTTTCCTCCATTTGACTTGGAAGTAAGCCTGCTTGAGATCGATCTTGCTCAAGTATCTGGCTGCGCGTAGCCTGTCTAGTATCATGTCCATTTGGGGCAGAGGGTAGCTATCCTTTTTCGTCACTTTATTTAATTCAATATAGTTGACGCAAAATCTCTCTGTCCCATCGGGCTTTGGCACTAGTAATGGCTGACTACAATAAGCGCTTGCGGATCTCTCGATTACCCCTAGTCTTCTAAGTTCTATAGCTGCCTTTTGTATTTCCTCTATCTTCTTCGGTGAACGTCTTCTGGCTTTACAGCGTATAGGGGTTGGGTCTGTCACTACGATGTGGTGCTCAGTTAAGTCCGTGTACCCCAATTCCTCTCCGGGATTGTTTGGTAGTATCTCGGCCACCAGTTCCTCGATTTCCCGTCTCTCCTCGTCGCTGAGCTCGAAGATACCCGCGCTCTCTGCGATGATGATTGCTGGAGACCTAGCTTCTGGCCGGTCGATCTCTCTCCACTCTCCCAGATTGGCTCGCCATAGGCCTTTGTGACTTGTGTCCACTTTGAACGTCTTGCAGAAATCTTTGCCCAAAATCAGTTCAGTGCGTACTTCTGCCACTGCTCTTGCCATAATCGTCTTGTCTATTCCATCCAATGTCTATGCGTATTGGTAGAAATCCTAATACGGGCGACGTTCCTCCTGTCACCGTTCGTATCAGAGCTTCACTAGCTTTAAGTCGGTCTTGTACCTCCGCGCGATCTCTGGCCTACGATGGTTATCATGGCCTCCAGGATCGAACAAAGCTCTGTACTCCTTTCCGCCTAGACTGACTTTAATGTAGTCTCTATTGTCTACCGTGGTCGTGGCTGCGTGCACCTCCGTTTCTTTGGATCTCTGTCGACTCCGGCTTCTCTAATTGTGTAGGGGTGCTAGGGTCTGACATCGTTTCGTTGATTAGAGTGTCCACGGCTGCCTCGATTTGTCTTAACTTCACGTAATCTGTTTCTTCATCAAGCAAATCTTTCACTTTCGTCCTTATTCTTTGGTCTTCTTCTAATTCTTCCTCTAATAATTCATTTGCCTCAATCAGCACTATTTCCTCTTCACTCATGCTATCTTCATTATTCTCTGTAGTTACCTCTTTGTCAATTTCCTCAATTTCTTCCCACTTATTGTTTCTCTCCAGGGCGGTTACTCGAGTTTCTCCGAAATCTAAAGCCTGTGCTAACCTCTGAGCTGACTTCCTCTGCTCGCCGTTATTGTCTGGCTCTACAGTGGATTTCGGCTCCAACATTAAGTTGGCTTCAGCTCTCATGATTTTTTCAGCTTTTCTGAATTCTGCTAACTCTTTTACCTTTGCCAGGCTCTTTTTCGAAAATTCCACGATATCTTCTAGTCCTCGACCTTGAATCATGTCTTTCTCTACTCTAAAGCCTCGCTTTTTGCACAGCTGGATTTCTTCGTTCAAGCTCGTATCATCGTCACTACTCTCCATTGGCGCAGCCGGCGTCCCGTCTGGCTTAGATTCCGTGTCTCTAGCGATACTGGCTCTAACTTGATTTCCTCTGTTTGCCCCTGAATTTCAT
>JACCIB010001598.1:0-27961 GCA_018906965.1 Philotrypesis tridentata | reverse complement strand
TTTTGGTAAACTTTTGGTTTTTTCCTCAAAATTTTGTTTTCGCTATCCTTCTAATACGTTTCTTGTTTCCAATATATTTTATTTATTATTTTCATATTCCGTGTTATAGTAAGATATAATGTCGTAATGGTTGAAAACATTTCTAATGCTGCTTACTAAATTTAACTTGAAAACATTCAAATTATTTCCAAATTTAGAAATTTCACTTGAATTTAAATCATTAACTGATACAAATACATTATACATATTTGCAAAACTGTGAATTTCTGCTTCTCCGCCATAAACTTTATTTTGTGACATATATCTAAAATATTCTTTAGCATTTGTCACGCATTTGTAATAACTTTTCTTAACAATAAACATTTGTAGTCCTTCCCAATTAGTTACAATGTTATTTACTAAGTTTTGCTTTACGGCATAATAAAATCTTTCCTTATTGTTCAAAAACAAGGAAAAACAGCTTGTTTTTCCTACAAATAAACTATTTTCATCGTCTAGAATTTTAATTTTTGTAATTTCTTTTTCTTTATCACATTCATTTGAATTAATTGATAATTGACTGTTGATTGATCGATTTGACTTATCTTTAGAATTCATGCAGCTAATTATATCATAGTGACCTGAATTTAGTTTACCAGACAGCAATAAATTTAATTTAGAATTATTGGATTTATTTCCAAATTTGATAACTGATTTTGTATTAACGTCATTAATAGATACGTCAACGTTATAAAGATCTGTAAAACTACGAATTTCTATTCCAGTTCCATAAATGCCAACGCAAGACATGTATTGAAAATATTGATCACTATTGTCAATGTCTTTGTAGTAACTGTTACCGATTACAAACCATTTATATACATCCCATTGGTTAATAACGTTTTTTATTACCTGTTGTCTTAGTTGAACATGAAAATCTGGATTATTATATAAATAATAAGAAAAACATCGAAATAAACAATTTCCATCGCCTTTAATTTTAACTTGTAGATTAAATTCATTTGAAGAATTAAGTGATGATTGTTTGTTATTTATTTGATTTGACTGTTTATTAGAATTAACACAGCTAATTACATCATAATGACCTGAATTTTGATTACCAGATAACAATAAATTTAATTTAGATTTACTGAATTTGTTTCCAAATTGATAACTGATTTTGTATTAACATCATTAATAGATACGTCAACGTTATAAAGGTCTGTAAAACTACGAATTTCTATTCCAGTTCCATAAATGCCAACGCAAGACATGTATTGAAAATATTGATCACTATTGTCAATGTCTTTGTAGTAACTGTTACCTATTACGAACCATTTATATACATCCCATTGGTTAATAACGTTTTTTACTACCTGTTGTCTTAGTTGAACATGAAAATCTGGATTATTATATAAATAATAAGAAAAACATCGAAATAAACAATTTCCATCGCCTTTAATTTTAACTTGAGAACTACTTTTCATTTTAATAAATGTAATATTGTTACCAAATTATGTATATTTTATATACTAAAAAATTAAAAAAGTGATAATTATTGATATCAGACCTGTTGCTGCTGTTCCTCTTTTTATATGATACTGAAGTAAAATATTGGAGTTACTACGGTAATACTTGAGTCAGTGTGAATAGTTACTGCGTTATCAGTTGTAGCACCATGATAACCATGCATCAACGAGAATATAAGCGTATCTGCAAATATATTTATGTAAGCAAATGGTTGGAGGTGGGGTAGATAGGAACACTTATGTATAGTTACAGTGTAACAGTAAAAGAATAGTGAAATTACTATTTTACTGAAACAAAGAAAGCTTAAGTAAATATTTCCGCCAGTTTGGAGCAATAATTGCCCTAAAACTGTAGCATTTTTACCTAAATTGGAGTAACTGTTGCAGTATACCTCTACTCTACATTCGGTTGGATTTTTTTATTTTCTTCGTCATTCTGTAAATTGTTATTTACAATGAAAACTTCGAAAATATACATGATGATACATCTAAGTATTAATTTCTACAAACCGAATTTAGAAATATTTCACAGGCACTTATTAATGTATTTAAATCCATTAACGGTTCTTCTAAAATTGTGATATTGTTTAACTGTTTTACTCTCAGAAGAAAAGTTTTTCCTGTACATTATTGTTAGTTAATATATTTTAGTATGATATTATTATAAACAAATATAAATTTACTGAAAAAATGTTTTAACCATTTTCTTGTAAATCTCCAATAATTTTTAATTTTTTTTCTATCCCCTGGGCGAAAGTACATTGTTTCGCCGTCTGCTTAGACAAGAAAAAGGAGTACTTTTACCTATTGATAAATCGATGACGATCGCGCTGTGAAAGTAGCGCCAATTTCAAAGCGTCGTACTATATTTTCGCTCTATGGTCGAGTCACATCAAAACAAGCGAGTCAAATCACATCGTATCAAAGCTGAGAGCTTATGCAGCACGAGGTTAAGTCTTAAAAACTTGCTACGAGTAATCAAAAAAGTACAGTATGGCTAACACAAATATAACATCTGATGACGATAGTTCTACCGACGAAGAAGAAGTGCTTAGAGATTTTGATAAAGAAGCAAAAGTGCAACTGATCGAAGACAAGAAATCGTTTTCAAAGAAAAAGTGAATAATGCTGATTCAGAAAATTTTTTCAAGAATTCGTGCATTAAATATGAAAATTGTACTTTTCATGGTAACATTGTAAATAATTTTTATTCATGTGAAAATTGCAATAAATAGATTATTATTTTTATCTGAAAAAAATTTGCTACTTTGAATCTTCTAATCATCAATTTATCAATATTGTCTTTCTCTTCTTTTATATTGCTTTTTATTTAAGCAATTTACAATAATCTGCTTGTTTATGTATTTTCGATGCCCGCCCCGACCAGCAGCACTCGCTTCGCTCGTGCTGCAAATGTCGGGCGGGCATCGACAGTCCTTAAACGCGCATAACCTACAAGCAATCTGATAGATTTCGTTTTTTAAATGAATCAATGTACTTTCGACCGGGGATAGAAAAAAATACTATTTCTTACATGGGGGTAAAATGTAATTCCTGCACGCACGTTTATGACGGCCTCGGCTTCGCCTCGGCCGTCATACCACGTGCGTGCGGCAATTACATTTTCCCCCCTTGTAAGAAAATCTACTATTTTCCACGTTCAATGTGTACTTTTTCTGAATGAATTAATAAAACGTCTAATTTATAAGTTCCATCAGTAATGCATCCGAAATATTCTGATTTTGTTCTACTGTTTTTGATCAAAAACATATTTCGCAAATATCCAGAAATTTCTATACAATATTAAGACATTAAATAATGTATATATTACATTTTATTATACCCCAAAACTAAAATTTTTACTTATCAATCCTTTGTGCTGTGGTATATTTTGTAATTGACATTCTTTGATAGTAGTATTATTATTTGAAACTGTAAAAGGTCCAAGCATTGTTATAGAACTATAATTTTGAAGAGTTAATTCAAACGAAACATTTCCTTTTGTATATTTCTTAGCTTTTCCGACTAACAAATTTTCCAATAAAAATTTCTAGAAATGTATTCAAAAACTTTTTATCGTGTAAATATTACTAAAATGTAATTAAATGTAGATCCAACTTTATAAGATTACACTTACATGATTTAATTTTATTTCAGAAGCAAAAGACTCAATATTTTCACCGTAAATATTACATTGGATAGATAAACCATCAATATTGTTAGCTACAAACTTAACCAATTTAAATTCTTTCTGAGTCATACTATTAACAAATGTTTCTTCTGCTGTAATCTCATCTACATATGCTACAATACATCTAAAAAACAAATTTAAAGAGATGTAAAATCTATATTACAAAAAGTCTGTATAAAAACTTGTAGTCAAATTAATTCACTCACGCAGACTTATCTCCTACGATAAATTTTTTCATATTTTCAGAACTTGTAAATGGAATAATTTTTCTTTTTTTAGTGAGTGTTTCTGATTCAAAAGTATTCTGTCTTTTTTCACTCATTTTGCTGTAAACAAATTTTAAGATGATTCTGTAGTTTATAAATTTACATATATTGATATAAACATATTTACTTTTTGATGTAGTTGTTCATGTCGTTTCAAATTGTCTAATCTATTTATTTCTTTGCCACAAAAACTACAGATATGATGTTCTATATGTGAATGACACAGAGCGTGTCTTTTTAAATGATATATTCTTTTAAACGCGCTATCACAAATATTGCATTTGAACAATTTTTCTAATTCATGTTCTCTAAGATGTCGTTGAAAGTGCCTTTTATTTTTTATAGTACAGCCACAAATGTGGCATAATATATTATTAATGTGAGCCGTTGATAGATGATGCTCAAACATTATGTAACAGTTGAATAATCGTTTACATTTTGTACATTTCATTGTTTTAAAATGGAATTTTCAATTTCGAACTAAACCAGCCACGGAGTATGTAAATATAGGTCTCTATGCCACACTACATAAGAAAAAAAATGTCTTCCTCGCTGAATTTTCACTTGATCTCATATGTGCGAGTATAATTATAGACATGCAAGCGTTAGCCGACGCGACAGTTACACATGAGAGACAGAGGCTGCAGAAAAAGAGGAAGAGTACTCCCCGAGGTTTACCTTGTATGATGCTATGTATCCTTGCATTCCTTAAATGCATTGGCGAGTATACTATTACTATACATGAATTAAAAAACGCTTACTTACCTGTAGGTTGTACTTGTAGATTGTAAGATGAAAAGTTATATAGTGACGGTCGACGATTGAGTATTATTGCAGGTTGATAGGGACAGAGGGATACGGCGAATGGAAAGCGATGGAGTGCGGAAGAAATTGCACGCAGGCAGTTGCTGTAAAGAATGTTAATTAATTAAGGTAGTAGTGTTAATATGTTAAGTAATTAGAAATGTTAATTAATTAAGTTCTGCGTCACGTTCGTACATAAAATCAAAGCGAAAAAATAAAATCAAAACAAACCATGATTCGCTGGCTGGTAAGACGATGACTCACAGATCATATAATATAATGTTTAGGTGCATTTTTTTTCCCTGAAATTCGACATATATTCACGAACTAAGAGAATCAGAGTGAAATACGTTCCGATACACGTACACTTACGTACGTATCGCGCGCGCGTCGACGCGTCCGATATAATAAATTGCTCGCGGTCCATTCGATCTTTCCCGCCGCGATTCACACCGCGTCGAGGGGAAAAAGCGCGCGAAGGCGCGAGTTTCGGGCTTATAGCAGCGAGTGAAATCCAAATTTATACGCGTCCGCGCATGTCTATACGTAGCCGCGTACACCTATAGACATATACATGTGTAGACAGACACACGTATACACATGCACACATGCACGTGAATGCAGGCACGCGTTTATACGCGCGAAAGGTGAAATCTGCATCAGGGGGAAGTGTCCGCGGTCGTATCTTCCGCTGAATAAATTCCACGGCTCGAAAAAAAAAAGCTTCAGTAGGAGCTTTTATTCAAAGCGCCTCTGCCCACCCACTAAAATACTTTGACAGAGTATTAGTGAGAGTGAGAGTGACAGAGAGAGAGAGAGAGAGAGAGAGAGAGAGAGAGAGAGAGAGAGAAGGGGGAGGGGCGTCTAGAACATTAAAGAGACGCGGAAATATCCGCGTCTTATTCGAGCGCAGTAGTGATCGACTCACCGACACAGGTGAGGAGAATAGTATAGGAAGCGATGCTGGCAGCGGCAACGTCCCCCGAAAAGTCTCTTTCCAATGCACTTAGGGAGTCGTCCGCGTCCTCTTCGAGCACTTGTTGACAATTTTTACCGTAAATATTAATTTTAATGTTAATACGCGATACGTCCGCACATCTGAGCTGCGTGCAAAAAACTAAAATCAAAATAAACAACCATAACCATGAAGTTGCGGTTGGTCCATATGCTCAATTCACGATGTTCGAATTGTGGCGGAACAGAACACATATATACGCATATATCTAAAGGTTGTAAAGCTTCTAACAGTATATAAGATTTTTTCACTATGAATTTTCATTACGAATATAATTTGAAAGAAACTTGTAATAAATCTCTACATCTACGCTCGAAATAACATTATTAACCCAAAAATTTTATGCAAAAATCTTACAAGAAGCGCTTCTTGATTTAGTAAAATGATACAATGCAATTATGTACTGTATTACCATAATAAACGCCAGTCCTGGACTAAGTTATAACATGAAATCCATACTTTATTCTTATCCAACTTCTTATACAATTCTTCAATTACAAATCATATTAAAAATACAGTTGGAGATGAAAGAGCGTAGCAAGCGGTGGGGTAATACTTCCCTTGAGAGGAGGCAGAGGGGGGGCAGAGGGGGGGCAGAGGGGGGGGGCGCTTTTCAAGATTGTGAGGGGGGCCAAGTGAGGGGGGGCCGATTAAAAAATAACAAAAAAATGACACGTTTTTAGGTTATTTTGAGGGGGGGCTAGTGAGGGGGGACTGAGGGGGTTCAGGCCAGCCCTTTCACTTTCAACTATATAATATATAGAAGATATATATATATAATATGTATATGTATGTATGTATGTATGTATGACCCCCCCCCTTATAAATACCACCCCCAAGTTAAAATAATTTTTTTCATAATTTTTAAACCCCAAATTGTTATTTTTTTTTTTTGCTGGGATTCCGACTTGACATGTTCTACGCTGGGAGAATACTACCACATGTTTTTCGCAGGGATAATACTACCTGACATGTTTTTCGCAGGGATAATACAACTTGACATGTGTTTCGCTGGCAACCTTGATTTGACATATTTTTCGCTGGAAGCGCTGTTTTGATTTTTTTCCGATGGGATTAGCGTTTAACATACTTTTCGTTCCGAGTTTGGTATAACATAGTCTTCGTACGGGGTAGCGATATGAAGGGGTGGGCAGGGATGCGTGGCCTCTTGGGCGAATAATGATGGTGTGCGCGCGTAAAGTCCTCCAAGGTAGCGTTGTGCTGCTTGTTGCTTCTGCCTGCGTATGCGACTCGCCTCGTAGGAGATTGTTGTGGTATTACTTCTGTTTCCTCGGCGAGACGTCCTGGTCACCAGTGAAGGGGGTGGGCAGGGATGCGTGGGTTCTTGGGGGAATAATGCTCCGTTGTTGGTGTGTACGACGGTTTATTTGGTTGGTCTCTGTCGTCGCCAGATGTGCGTGTGTAGCGCTTGGGCTCTCAGCTTGGACTGACGCGCAGAGGGGTGAGGGGCTAGCTCGACGCTCGAGCTGCTCTCTCTCTCTCTCTCTCGCACTCTCTCTGCCGAGAGGTGCTGCCGCCGTGCGGGCTGTGTCCCCACACTACTCCGCTCGAAATTTTTTCTTTTTCGTTTTGAAAAAAACCGGGAAATTGTGTGGTGTATTGTTCTCGAAAGGTGATTTCTGACTCCATGATTTGAATTGAGTTATGTTTAAATAGAAAAGTGATTTTGAATTGAATTACGTTTGAATAGAAAAATGGTTTTCTGACTCCATGATTTGAATTGATTTGACTGAGTTTGAGAGATTTGCCTGAAAGTGGTTAATTCTACTGTTTTCTGCGCGTTGATAGAAAGGTTTACATTGATTGAGTGTTGGTTGACCACTGGCGTTACGTGATTGTTTACAGTTTGTGCTGATTACAAATTTTGACAGATATTTTACATTCGTTGTTTTGTTGTTGAAATATGTATAAAAATGTTCGGGTTCTGATGTTTAACGTTAAGTAACATTGCGCATAAAAATATTGTTCTTAATCTAGTTGTACGTTAATAGACTCTGTTGAAAATAAGAATGGTTAGCGATATATGATTTGGATTTTAAATTGGTTACTTTTTGGTTTTACAAGTATAATTGGTATGTGTTTTACATTCGTTGAACTTGGTGTCTACGGTTCGCTATTTTGATTAAGCCGCGCTTAAGTTCTAAGGAGCTTGTAGCTCTTGTACAAAAATAATTAAATGTTAATTAGGAACTGAGATAGGGGGTTGGAGGGTAAAGGGACGGTCGGTCTGCCTACGAAGCTCTTTTTTGAATTGTTCAAGGGCTAGATCCGCGTTGAAGCGGTCAGCCTTGATTGTGTGGTCCGTGGTGCTGCTCTTAAATCGACGTAGCAGCTCCCGCTGCTCCTCTATGTCCTCCCTTGCTGCTAGAATTTTTTGAGTTTAATGCCGCTGTAGCTTTGTTTGAGAAAGTTACGAGGTTTTTCCTGAGAATGTCGGGAGTGTGTTTTTGTCGTTTGTTGCTATTTGAAGTTTGAACGGTTGTAGTTGTGGTAAATGTTCGCGTCGCGTATTGCGTCGCGGGTGTGCTCGGTACGGGTTGAGTGCTATCTTGTTGAGTGTCGGGTTGAGTGACAGCTTGCGTCGCGAGATGCTGAGCCGCGAGATTACGCGGCGCGAGTTGATTGTCGACTTGTCGATCGGTGGATGGTAGCGTTGGGTTGAAAGTTTGCAAGAGTTTAATTGACTTAAAAGTTTTGAGAGAGTGTTTGCGAGTTTTTTTGGGATGATTCTAGTAGTAATTAGGGGCTGCGAGTTTTGACGGTAGTCGACTGGCAGAGTGATACAAAATTTGTTTACATGGTTTGTCGAAGTTGATACCAGGTTGGTTTTACAAAGTTTGTCGGAATTGCTGCGAAGTTTACAGAGTTTATCGGAATTGCTGCGAAGTTTACAAAGTTTTGTCGGAATTGCTGCGAAGTTTACAGAGTTTGTCGGAATTGCTGCGAAGTTTACAGAGTTTATCGGAATTGTTGCAAAGTTGGTTTGATACAGTTTTGTCGATATTGGTACAGAGTTTGTTTTACGAAGTGAGATTGTTGTACGAATCGCTGAGCTATGTAGTTCGCCTTGAAGCGAGTACTTTTAGTTAGTTAACGGTATATGAGATGATGTCTGCTTAAGTCTAGTAGACTCTGGTTTGCATAACAAAGGATATAGACAAGTGTAAAATTATGGTATAAAATTATAGCGTGTTTTTTTTTACAATATGTACAAAAAATGTCGTTATTATTTATAAGGAGAAATGCGGAAATGAGTTCTGAGAAAGGGGAATGAGAGGGTGAGGTAAAGGGCGTCTAGAAGCCTTCGAATTCCATCCTGAAGCCTGTGTGGATGTCGATAGCTGTGAAGTTTTAGTAACACCTGTGCGTGTGACCGACGTCTGGCAGACGTCATGTGGTTCTGTGATTGTGAATGAATATGTTGAGCTTTAACGGTGGTGTCGATCTGCTAGTCTTTGGATGCCGCTAGTCGTGCTTCGATTGAATCGGCTGCGGTTGCTGGTAGTTGCAGGTCTTAAGCTGTTCAATCGCAAGGGAGCTTGCAGTTCGTGGCGTCTACGCCGAATCGCCGGTGGTAGAAACATCTCGTGTGCTTGTTGTTTTTGCAAGGCTGCACGGAGGTTGAAGCTCTGTTCTTGCTTTTAGGCTGCTTGCGTTGATAATTGTGTTGCCGACCGTCGCTGCTGGGTCTACTCTGTGCTGTGAGTTGATGAGGATTACAGTTGGAGTGCTCCCTGCTTCTGCTGCTGCGAATGAAACTGGGTTGAGCCTTCTCTGTTGCTGCTAGACGAGCTTTGATTGAATCGTCTGCGATTGTTGTTCCAGTGGACGTATTGCGAGGCCGTAGGTGTGGATGGCGGTACCACAGCAACTCGGTAATGTGATGTAGTTGTTGGCGGAATGTTTGGTGTTCGTATTGCAGTTTGGTAAGTTGGCTCTGTAGGCTTGCTATTACAGTGGTTGCGGTTGGATCTGTGTATTCTTCTTAACTTGTTTGAGTGTTTGTCATCTCGCCCTTGTGTGGTGAGGTAGGTTGGAAGAAAGAGGTTATGGTAGGCGGAAGTTGTTGTTTGAGGGTTTGAACGAGGGGGAGGCGAACTCGCGTTTCGTGTGGAGAGCGGCTGTGCTGGGCTGCACCTCCGGGAGGGGACAACTGTTCAGGGGACGATGTCCCTGGCACTGACCGTCTTCAGAGTGGTACGCGAGACCGGTTCCGCGATGTGACTTGAGCGTGAAAACGCGGGTGTGAAGTGTTTGGGGAATGAGTTTTTTGTGACGTGAAGGTTATATGGGTGACGGTCTTATCTCTATTGTTGTAATATTTTTTTTTACAGTTTTTACAAGTGACTTGTTGAAAATTGTATGCGCTGACAATTGATTTGTAGTAATTAATAAATATATCTTAGGCCTAACTAATCCTGAATCGCTCGGATTTATTAGTAGGTGTTAAAATGAAAAAAAGAATGCTCCTTAAAACAAGATCAATGCTTAGAATTTCGCACGATTTGTGCTAAATATTAATTGTGAAAAAAAATTTTAAAACACTGTGCACTTATTTTAAAATTGCTAAAAAACTTTTAGGAAATTGTTTTGGAATTCGAAGAATTGATGTACTGTTTCTGGAGTTACACTGTGCGATGACGCGAATTTGTTGTACAAAAAATTTCGGTTGAATGTGACACTCGAAATTTTTGTGAAGTATCGCTCACTGTAGTAGAGAGACTAGTCGGAGATACAAGCACGATTTGAATTTTGCGCGCACTAGTGTCGTCGTCTACTGCTGTTGTTGTTGTTGTTGTTGTTGTTGTTGTTGTTGTTGTTGTAGGCGTTGGGGACGATGTTGTTGCTGTCCTCCTCTGCTGTTGCGTCGGGGATGGTGATGCTGCTGCGCTGCTCTTCTCCTCTGTCGACGCGGTGGCTGAGCGCCTGTTATGTACGTGGGTGCGCCGGCGTGCCTGCCCGCACCACGTCTATCTGCTAACTCGCCGGCGTGCCTGCGCGAGTAGCTACAACGGGAAGTCGAGGAGGTGTCTCCCTCGTCGGAGTCCTGCGCGCAAAGTTTGCGGCGCAGCGCTGAGAGCCGGTGGTCGGCGTCTACTTTAAACGTCTGCGTCTTATTGTATTATACGCGACGTATGTGCCGTGGTTGGCACAAAGCACTGACCACTGTTTACGCTGTGTACACTGGCGGCGAAAGCGCGCTTGATGGTGTGCGCGCGTAAAGTCCTCCAAGGTAGCGTTGTGCTGCCTGTTGCTTCTGCCTGCGTATGCGACTCGCCTCGGAGGAGATTGTTGTGGTATTACTTCTGCTTCCACGGCGAGACGTCCTGGTCACCAGTGAAGGGGGTGGGCAGGGATGCGTGGGTTCTTGGGGGAATAATGCTCCGTTGTTGGTGTGTACGACGGTTTATTTGGTTGGTCTCTGTCGTCGCCAGTGGTGCGTGTGTAGCGCTTGGGCTCTCAGCTTGGACTGACGCGCAGAGGGGCGCGGGGCTAGCTCGACGCTCGAGCTGGTCTCTCTCTCTCTCTCTCTCTCGCACTCTCTCTGCCGAGAGGTGCGGGCTGTGTCCCCACATATACAAAAACCTCTACCATCAACTTCTGAACAACAATCACGAGAGGTTGTAGGTGTCGAATGGCATCCTTTTCAATCTGCTTTTTAAAACTCGAATTCAAACAGCTATAATTGTTAATTGTATTTATGTAGACATGGAAACTTTTCTGACTGAAGCATATAAACTTTGGAAATTGCAAGTAAAATCAATTCTTCCAATCAAGGGGCGCGGACCCTATTATACTTTAAACTTGCCCTGTTGGAACCTAAGCGTACGATTTTCTTCGTAGTGACAGCTTCGTTTCTTACATATGAGCACTTAAATGAAACCTTGGGACGAAAGTAATAAAATCACATCAGGGTCATATTATGTGAAATTGCTTCTATCGAAAGATATTGTAAAGTGAAAGTTAGGGCTCCTCAATTCTCCTCAAGGGAGAACAATTGTTCGACGACTATCCGGTGACGTAGCATCTACGTAACTAGGCTATAACATATAGATAACTTTAATATGACGTACATCTACATAATAATCTGGGCTATACGTATAGATAACTTTAGTATACGTTGTTTTTCCGCAGACGATAGACGGTGTTTTCATACAGTGTTATTTTTTATCAACGTGGATTTTCTTTTGCTATTTTTTATTGCTAAATAGTGTTAAATAATCACATAAATACAGATTTTAAGGGGTTATGACAGGGTTAGAATTATGAAAATATTAATTTTTTTTTATTCACGTTGTTCACACCTAACAGTCCGTAGAATGTGGTCCTGAAAGCCGTGATTTTTAAAAATTTTAATTAGGCCAAAATTATGGAAAAGATTGTTCTACCACACTTTTTAAAGAGTAATTTCATAAGAAATCTTACTGAGAATAGGACTTAAAAACCGCTTTACAAACCATTTTTTTCTCAAGATTTATTAATTTATTTCCGTAAAATATAATAAAATCCGTTAAATTAATTTTTCTATGTGTGATTTTATGTTACTAAACTCAATGTGTTAAAGTAAACGCATTCAACAAATTTGAATTTGCCAATCGAATAGGTTGTGCCTCACAGCGTCCAGTCGAGAATGAAGATTTCTGTTTGATCGGTATAGTAGAATTTTCTGTAAAGCAGCAGAAAGTAGCCAAACAGCTGTTTTTCATCCAAGACACTAGATCAGTGCAGTTAGTTTGCTAACTACTAATGCTTATATCCTCAGTGATGTTGTAAAAGTGCAAGAGCTTCTGCAGAGTACAAAAATTATTCAGATAAGTATTGGAAATTAATTGCTAATAATTGTGTTCATAATGAGCTTTTTCTTTGTTGGTTTATTTTTTTGCTTTTAGGTATACGGGTGCAAGCCAGCAAGATGGGAGTTTATATTGACTGTCTGAAGTATTATTTTGCATGTTTTTTAATAACTTGAAGTGTATTTAATAATGGTAAGTATTGCATGTAATTGTAATTCATAAACATAACTTGATTATGAATAGCTAACGATAATCTTTATTTTATTTTCAGCTTCTAAATGCTATTATCGCACAGCATGACATGCGCGTACCACCAAATATACTTTATTGTATGTATATTTGAGTACCAAAAGTAAATCAAGGTATGCCAGATAGTTTCTGTAAGTATAGTTGAGTTCATTTGTATGATTTACATTATAAACTTTAAATGCCTTTTACTCAAATTTAGTTTTTTCATGCTTTTTGTGTACTTGCCGCAGCTTTCTGAAGGAACCGTACCAACAATCCTGATGAACCAAATTGGAAAACCTTCCTTATGAGTATGATCACAAACTGAGCGGAGCAGAATTGGCAAAGATAAGTTCAAAGTGAATGTTACGTATGTTTACATATGTAACATTCACTATAATTACTAATATTGTTAATATATGTTTAATTAATTATATTAATTTTGTGTTTTTCAGGAATCTGTTCCGCTTAGTCTGAGACCAGATTCATAAGGAAGATTTGACACTTTGATTCATCAGGATTGATGGCACGGATCCATCAAAAACATGCGGCAAGCAAACAAAAGTGATGAAAATCATGACTTTTGGTAAGCAAATATCTTTCATTGTTTTTAAATGTTATACTCACTTTTGGCATATTATTTATGCATAAAAGTGATGTATAATACTTAGATTTCAAATGAAAAATGTAGTCTTTAGAGCACCTACATATGTTTATTTTTTACAGCACTAATAATTTTTTTTCTAGGTTTTAACCCTGTCATAACCCCTTAAAACAGCTGTGCCAAATATCAAGGGACGCGGTACTTTTGTCTTTACACGGTTATGGAAAAAATGAATTATGAGAACACAATCAGATAAGTATTTCGATTCATATTACATATAAATATATAATATATATATATACATATATCGAATTTTACGAACTTGTTCTTTGTTTAAATGTTATTTTATTTTTTCAGATTTTTATAACTTATTATTTCTCATGTGAGGTTATATACTTGGAGGAAATACTGGAAAACAAAATGTTTCTGTGTGAGTCTAATATTTTCTATCGGCCTCATTCTTTGTGTTTATTAACAAACTAGGAAAATAGCTGGAATATCTATTCAGTTTAGACCAGCAATTGGAATAGAGCAAGCGTAAGTTTTTTATTTTTGCATTATTTCTTGTCGTAATATAATTAGTGTCATTTAGTAATATATTGCAAAACAAAAAGGTTTCTGTGTGTTTGAAATATTCTATTGGCCTTACTGATTCTATTTATTACTAGACTACTAAATAGCTGGCATATCTATGAATTAAGTTTAGACCAGCAATTGGAATAGAGCAGGTGTAAGTTTTTTATTTTGATTTTGTATATCCATTATCATAATAATTAAAGTTTAATGTCACATGCAAAACATGAATACGTATATCTTTGCATGTTTTTCTTAATGCATAATATAAATTTAAGTCATTAAGTTACTCTTATTTTATAACTTTACGTATAATTAGAAATTAAATAGTATTAATATTTTTCTTTAAAGATCTCAGAATTTATTTGTTGAAAGAATAATCAAAGACTTGGGTTTAGTACCTTTTCCATATTTTTTTATTAATTTTCATTATGATTTTCTTGATTTGCTAGCTCAGCCTCTTCTTCAACTTCGTGCGTTGACACCCTATTTAGCCATTGAGACTTGCGGGTCATTTCCTTTAGTTTTACTTTTTTATAAATCGTACATAATATAATGAAAGATTTTGTGAACTGATTCTTTGTTAAAATGATCTCTTTTATTTTTCAGGTTTTATTGGATTGGAAGGCATACTACTATCAGGATACAAGGAAAGAATTTTCTTGTGATGTGACAAGCTAGTGAAGTGCTAAGTATTTAATGATTTTTCATGCAAGAATGTTTCTATTTTTCCATGTGACAAGCTAGTAAAAGTGTTGTATTTTCATCGTTAAAGTATCGCAGAAAGTTTTTAAAGAATTTGCAGCCGATGTTTTCCTATTTCTATTGGGAGGTTACGCAACTGTCAGGTTATATACGATTGGAATTCCTGTGACAAGCTGGTGAAGTGAAAAGTATTTTTATCAAAGGAAAATTTATTATTAAGTTTAGAATAATAATTGGTTCAGAGTAAGCGTGTTCTTATTTTGATTCAAAGATTATGCTACCTACGCCACAAGATTTGATCATTATTACGGTAACGTGTTTGGTTCAATTAATCATAGGGATTAATTAATTTTGAATGCCTCATAACTTTACAATGTTTATTCGTTAGACAAATGCCTGCTTAAAAAATGAAAAAGATATTGCATTGGTAGTTTTAGTTTAACTGTCTATACTGAAATGTATAATTATAAGTATCAATATGAAAATCAAAATTGTCAGTTTT
Organism: Philotrypesis tridentata; assembly: GCA_018906965.1. Taxonomy (NCBI): domain Eukaryota; kingdom Metazoa; phylum Arthropoda; class Insecta; order Hymenoptera; family Pteromalidae; genus Philotrypesis; species Philotrypesis tridentata. Next base: position 12,750 of record JACCIB010001598.1, on the reverse strand, counting down.
TAGATACAGTTAATTGCACGTATTTTTTGAAAATGTTGAAACCAATTTGTATACCAAATTTCAGCCTTCTAGCTGTAATAGATTTTAAATGAGGCCCAGATGATAATATTGAAAATGCTATCATAACTAGTGGATAGCTACTTATTTCACTTATATTCCTCGCACTCATTTAATATCTATCATAGTTAGAGAGCTGAAATTTGGTATCCAAATTTGTTTTAATATAGATGTACTTACTTTTCATATATAGATATACTTACTCCATCGATTTCATGGCTTTAGGATCTAAATTGTCAGGTGCATAACTATAAAAATCAAAACTATAAGTTCTTAGATAAACTCAATTGCATGTATTGTTTTAGCATGTTAAAACAAGCTTTTATACCAAATTTCAGCTTTCTAGCTATAACAGATTTTAAATCAGGCGAAGACCGATGTATTCAAAATGTAGCTATCGTAACTAGTGGATGATTACTTATTTCAATTATATTCTTCGCTCTCATTTAATATCTATCACAGCTAGAGAGCTGAAATTTAGCACACAAGTTTGTTTTAACATATTAAAACAATACATGCAATTAGCTTGATCTAAGAACTTATAGTTCTGATTTTCATATTGTTACCTACCTGAAAATTAAAAGTTCGTAGACAAGGTTAATTGCATGTATTTCATGCAATTTATAATAAACTAGACATAGCTGGAACATTTATCACGTTTAAACCAGCAACATTTATTATGATTACGTATTAATAAATTATTTATAAAAAGTGCTGGAAGAACTCAATTGACAAGAACAGTAAATGTATGCATTTAGTAAGGAATCACTAAATATATGAAATTTAACAACTTTTTCCAGTGTAATCAAATTTTATGTTTAAAAAGTGTTTCTGTAATAAAATTTATTATGGTTACGTATTATAAAATTACAAAATTAAAAATTAAAAAATATTACAATTGCAAATGTTCGTACTACCTGTAGGACAATGTTTGATTATTATTAAGATTAGGCGCTTAAAATAATCAGACTAAAGCTTTCAAAATTTTAAAACTCCAAGTTCGTCCAACCAATAGACATGAAAGTTGTTATGGAATTCCTTTGACTACTTGACTAACTGAAAAATTAGTTCTTTTCAATTGTAAGAGAGAAAGAAGTACAATTAGCTTCAAAATGTGAATTAGCCTGCCTTTTTTCAAAGGAAGTATACCTTTTGCTATCTAGAAGGTAAAAAGAGTATATGAGCTGTCAAGCCCATTTGTCCAAAAGATACCATGATAAATTTTACATTGTTGCCATTAACCAGTTTTAAAATATCAACATTTAAAAGTATTAAAATTAGAATATTCAAAACTAGTCAATGGTGTCAACTTAAAATTTTTCATAGTATCCTTTTAAGAGATGGGCTTAACAACTTATATGTTCTTTTTCCTTTTAGATAGCAGAAGGTATACTTCTCTTGAAAAAAAGTATCGCTAATCCACATTCTGGAAGCTGGTTGTCCTTCGTGCTCTCTGGAAATTGAAAAGAACTAAATTTTCAGTAAGTAAATTAGTCAGAGATTCCATGACAGCTTTTAGGTTTATCCATTGGACGAGCTTTAAGTTTTTAAATTTTGAATGCTTTAATCTTTGATTATTTCAAAAGTCATCCAATGAATATATACAATTGCATAAACTTATTCTGTATTTAAATTATCTTTTATTTTTCAGATTTTTATGTTTGAGTAATTCATTTATATTGTAACAGCTAATTATTTTATCATAATAATCGAACAATTTTTTCTTGAATACACGATATCATGGGGCAACATATATATTAAGATAGTAGATGATCAAAGATTTTAATTAAAGAATATATGACCTAAAGCATAATATTCCCAGTAATAATATTACCTATACAATTACATTAATGGATTTGTCTTATAAAGAAAAGCTAACTTTTTATACTACATTTCAGATGTATTTGTGCATTTTCTTAATCTTAATCAGAAGATACGTGTCTCAGCAATTTTATTATTTAACACCATAAACCCTTACAAACTACTAAATAATTTCAAATCTTTTTTCTAATTAATTAAAATCCTGTAATATTTTAATTTAATTTATTGTTTACATGCATTACCTTATGTTATATTTGATTAATTAACGTCTAACATTTTTTATATTCTTTTCCATCAGGAAAAGAATATATGTAGTTAATTTATCAGGAATGCATTATATATTACACATCTTATTTTATCTACTCAGCGGATGAAACCCCTTTCACACATTAAAATTAATAATTATAGTGGTAAACAAGGCTACCACAGTAAACTCTGTTGATCATACGTTGCTTTTTCATCCTAAGTACGTCGAATCACCTGTAACAATGAAGGAATCAATTATTTTAAAACAAAGAATTATGTTCTTTTATAAAGTTAATTTAATTAAAGATAATTGAAGTACACGTATCTGATATAGTGAGATCCATTCACAGTATATTTATATCCTTTTCCATCTTTTTTGTAAATGAATTTTTGCACTTGAAACTTTTTGGAGGTTCTAGATTAAACACTATTGCACAGGCGTAATACGAGTTTTATTGGCTTTTAGCGCGTTTTAAATAATATAATTTATCTTAAACTTGTTGTACCCACGCGAAGGTTATTAGCTAGCAGAAATCATCAGTTGACCAGGGTGACCAGCTCGGTAAAACTCGGTGGCGTCACTTGTCAAGTCGAAAGTCGCCAAAAATCGCCGCAGCTATTATTAATACTATCTAATTGGCGGCAAATTTAAATCGTAGTCTGCCGTTAAGCAATAAAATTTGCGTTAAGCAATAAAATTTGTGTTAAGCAATAAAACGTACATACGTGTGTATGTGTGTGTGTGAGTGCGTGTGCGTGTGTGCGTATGTAAATATTTTATGTTCAACAACAAGTTTATAACTTTTTAGAAATTTATTATAAATTTAATTTGTAATACAATTATAATTCTTCGCTTATACAGGGAATGTTAAATTCTTCCAACACATCTAAAAGTTCGTCTATTTCCTTTTTCTTGTAACGTCCTATGACGTTATTTCTTTAATTTTCTTTTTACTAGCTTAACTATTAAAACACATGTTGATTTTCAAAACGCTGACATTTCAAAATTCAAATCACCAACACCGATTATGTCAATCGCATAAGGTTCGATGATTGGCACACTTTCAAAAGTAAGAGCTCAGCTGACGCTGAGCTTGCGAAACGCAGACTAAGCGTTATACTTTTGGAAGATCGCGTTATTGTATGTAATATTACAAAATGTTTAGAAATTAATATTCAATAATGTTGTAAATTTATAAACTAAGTTTTGTGTTTAAAAGAGGCTCAATGCCCTCAATTAGACAGTCAAGATTTTGTATCGACTCCGTCCACGCCGGTTCGAAAATTGGCGGAGTTTGATTGTTTAAAATCCATTGTTGTTAATTATTACAGTTTTCATATTTTTAATAAACATATTAGATACTACTATACTCTATTTTGTGTGGAATAATTTAATTGTGAAATCTAAAAACCTATACTCTGAGATCCGAAAGGAATTATTTAAATCATTGGGTTTTCTGAATACAACGATCTACACAAACATCAACTGGACTTTCAACAATTCGTCTTGAGTAAAAAAGGACTATCCAACGCCATAGGTTCAAACAAGGTAAGTTCTAATTATATTCTTGTAGGAAATACATTTACTATAGAGATCTAGGTACATATTATCACTAGACTTTTATCACTATAAATGTGACTTTTATCAATTTAAATATTCCTGACTATACGCATTAAATTGAAGTAGTCAGGACTTAACAATTTGGTTCCGATACAAATATCGTGCGTGAGTGTCTTTATTGAAGTATATTTTTGTGTAAATTGAATAATTAATATAAATTACTTATAAAGTTGAATAAGTGCTGATTTAAAAGGAAATTTTTGTTTTTAATTTTTAATTGAAGTTTGAGTGATTTCAAAGTAATTATTTTTACAAATCCTATCAAAAGGTACCGTGTAGGGCTGATTAGATTAGCTTCTACTGTTCTTGATAATAATACATGGGTAACAAGGTGTAGGACATATTTGATAAGTATAGAAGTAGATAGGATTACATTACACGATAACGGCGACTGACCGCTTAGGAATGCCGCGTTAGCAAATTGTAAAGACTGTTGCGGAACAGTAATTGGATATATAGGTCAGTGTATTACTGGATCATTTAAAAGGTTGGAATTGTTTTTGTTTTCTTTTTAAAGCTATTAGGAGTATATAGTAAATTGTTATTGATAAGTTATTTATTCTTAGACTCAAATGTGGATATTATATGTTGAGAATTTGGAGGGTTTGTGAAGCATCAACTTCTCTTTTGCTGTAAATTAATTTAAATATTAATTATGCCAAAATATTCAAATGAGTGGCAAAAATAATGATTATAAAAAAAATCCAAAAGGAACAATAATTACTAGAAATCGTTTAAAATCAAATCCTGAATTAAAGTCTTCATTAAGTGGTCCGTTATTAGATGGTATTTTTAAGAGAAGTCAAAAGACTGTGAGATCTCCTCCAAATACAACATTAAAATCAACTGAATTAGCAAAAAAAGTATCTATACATCAGGATACAGGCGTCATTAGTGATAAAACAAATCAAGAGAGTCAAATTTTAAATTCAACACAGAATCGCACTTTACAAAATAATGAATTGATAGATTTTTCAATTGAAGAAAGTCATTACTCTGATATTGGAGGTTTTGAAGCAGAACAAAGTATAATTACTGGTACATCTAAAGATTGTCAATTTACATTGGATGAAGGTTACAAATCAACAAATTCCAATTTCTCTGTTGCTAATAGTAGTAGTAAAGAAAATATTGATCATTCTGTAATTAATCAGAGTTCGTTGATAAACCAATGGGAAAATTTTAACATTAATAAATATCTTGAAACTAATGAAATTAAACAAAAGTCTGTTGAAGAAAATTTGAGTTTTCAGAATAGAACGGAATTATTTCATAACGCTGGTACAGTTTTTACTGATAAACAAAAATCGGAGAATTTGGAACGAGATTTGGTGTCGGAAGCTAATATAACTGAAATTTCTAAGTTACAACTTGTTGATCTAAGCATGACGGGAAATAGGACCGAACAACAAACGACAGGTAGACCAATAAATTGTAGTTTAAATGAAATAATTTCTTTGATACCGGAATACAATGGTAAAAATATGACTCCAGCCGAATTTATTAGAAAAATAAAGAATTTAAAAAATCTTGTGTCTAATGTTAATGATGAAAGTATTACGAATATAGTTAAAATGAGATTGAGCGGTGAAGTAGGTCAAGCTTTGAATAATAATAATATTAAATCTATCGATCAATTATTGAAAGCTATAAGAATCTTATATCCTATTCAAAATGATATTCATGAGTTATATGCAAAATTATGTAGAGTAATGCAAGTAGATGGAGAAGGTGTTTTATCATATATAAATCGTATAAGGGAATTACTATATAAAATAAATGAAATAAAAGAATTAGAAGACCTTACTAATGAGGAAAGGCAAAGATTTATGAATCAATTAAATAATGATGCTGCAATTAGTTGTAGAAAAGGTTTAAAGCCTGAAATTAGATACGAGTTAGGGAATGAAATTACGATTGATGATTTGGCAGTAACGGCTATTGCAATAGAAACTGAAATTAATCAACGTAAACATTCAGATTTCAGAACAATTAATAATATGTATGGGAATGATATAGTTGTAGAAAACATTATTCCGAAAATAATGACTTGTCAATTTTGTGAAGCTCGTGATCATGAAGCTTTGTTTTGTCGTTTAACAGCTTGTATATATTGTAAAGAAAATGATCATTTTTCGGATAATTGTAGATTTGCTAAAGATAAAATTAGATTAATCTGTAAATTTTGTAGTCATACGGGACATTCTATTAGTACATGTAGACTAAATAAAATGCAAAATAATCATTGTCAATTTTGTCAAGAAATGGGGCATAAAGCACCTCAATGTTCAGTAGTTCGTAATTTTGAAATTTGTCACAAATGTAAAAAACCAGGTCATGATTCAATTAAATGTGTTAACTTATCTGAGAATAGCAATTGTACAATTTGCAATAATGTTGGACATTCTCCACAGAATTGTCCGGAACAATTTTGTTCTAGGTGTCATAAAAGGGGGCATTCTACAAAGTTTTGTAAATTAGGGGAAAATAGATTTAGATTTTGTACTATTTGTGAAGCTGCGGATCATGAGGCTACTGATTGTGAAGTAGCAAAAATATTAGTAACAGAAAATAAAACTAAGCAACAATATAAATGTCAATGGTGTGATGCAACTGGACATACTGTTAAATTTTGTTGGAAATTAAAAGCATTATTACAAAATGGTAATAATGACTCGAAGAAAAATAATTATCAACAAAATTTTCAACAATCAAATAGAAACAATTTTAGTAATAAAGCTAACAGAAAAGTGTGTGAATATTGTAATGGTACTAATCATGAAGTAAAAAATTGTAGAAAATTACAGTCTTTAACATCAGCAGTAGAAGAAAACTGTGCATTTTGTTCACAGATTGGGCATAATATTAGCAATTGTGATAAAGTTAAAATTCTAGAACAGAAAAAGGGAATTGTATGTGCCGAATGTAAAGGTGTGGGTCACACTATTGACAATTGTTTTAGAAAACAGGGAAACTTCAAATCTCTTCCGGGAAGGAACGCGTGAGAAGAGATTTGGCAGATAAATCGTTCCAAATTGTGGTAAACAGAGAGAAAATTTCTGAAATAAATAGATTTCTTGATATTAGTGAGAAAGATTACGTAGAAAATAATGATTTTATAGCCCATAATTATGTTTTGAAATTAGAAAATTTACTACAATATATAGAGGTAGAAAATTTTAATTCAAATGGTACTTTTAAATTATTAATAGATAGTGGTGCTCAGTTAAATATTATTAAAAATAGTATATTATTACCTAGAGAAATAAATACTGAAAATAAAATTTTAATATCAGGAATTACCGATAATGCTTTGAGAACTTTAGGTGCAATTAAATTTCCAATAAATAATATATATTTTGACTTTCATGTAGCACCAGAAGGATTCTCTATTCCATTTGATGGAATTTTAGGAATTAAAGCTTTATTACAACAAAAATTAAGACTTGATAAAGGTTATTTAGATATTAACGGGCAAAAATTTCAACTAAAATCAATAATTGATAAGTATCATATTAACACACATACAGTTCCTAAACTAGAACTAAAAAAAGCGATTATTAAAATAAATTTTGAGGAATGTGAATTTATAGGATTAATTCCTGATTTTAAAATTCATTCTGAAAATGCAAAAGTAACTTTTGAAAATCCTGGAAGTTGTATTATTACGAATGTTGACGTGAGAAACGATAGTGAAAATGTTTCTATTGTTAAAATTCGGCAAAACATTAATTTACATAAAGATATTAAGCAAATATTGAATACAGTAAGTGAAATAAATGATAATTTGAGCGAAATGAAAGTGAATGATTTTAAAATTGAAAATCATAAAGGCAATTTGATTGAATATTTAAATGATTCCAAAATAAATATTGAAAGTTTTATTGGTAATATAAACACTTGTTTAAGGAAATTTGAGATTGATTTAGATGAAGAATTAATTGATTATGATTATCCAACATTTTGTAAGATACTTAAAGATACTGTTGAATTTGATTCCAATGAAAAATTATGTAAATTACAAAATACAATAAATTTTTTAACATTTGATATTGAAGATATGCCTGAAAATTTTATAGCAAATTTCAATTTTGAATTACCTAAAGATGATGAGAATCTACATTGTGGTTCTATTTCTTTAATTGCAGAAAATGAAATTGATTTGATAAGTAATGAAAATTTTAATGAAAAGGAAAGACAACGATTACTAAAAAACACTGTTGATTTAAGCCATTTGTCTAATAAAAAGAAAAAGATTATTGAAAGTTTAATAGTAAAAAATAGTGATATTTGTTGGCTAGAGGGGGAAAAATTTGGTATTTGTAATATTGAAGAACATGCAATTAATTTAACAGATGAAAAGCCAGTTTATGTTAAACAATTTCCGTTAGAATATAATTTAAAACAAATCGCTATAGCTGAAACTAAAAAATTAATATCAAATGATTTAGTAAGATCATCTACTAGCGCATTTAATGCACCTGCTTTTGTTGTTCCTAAAAAAGGTCTAACTAAGGATGGTAAAAAAAATGGAGATTAGTAATTGATTATAGAAAATTAAATGCTAAAACTATTCCAGATCCTTATCTTTTGCCTAATATCACTGAAATTTTTGATAGTATAGGTAAAAACAAGTATTTTACTACAATTGATATGGTATCAGGTTTTCATCAAGTAAGAATGAAAGAATCAGACATTCATAAGACAGCCTTTAGTGTACATCCCTTAGGAAGATTTGAATTTAAGGTACTTCCCTTTGGTTTAGTTAATAGTCCTAGGTTTTTTCAGAGAATTCTAAATTCGGTACTTGGTGATTTATTAGAAAAAGGATTTTGTTTTGTTTACATTGACGATATTATTATTGTAGCGAATTCAATCGAGGAACATAACGAACGGTTTAATTTGATTGCTGGAAAACTAAGGGAAGCAGGGTTGAAATTAGAAACGAGTAAATGTAAGGTTTTTCAAAAGGAGGTAGAATTTTTAGGGCATTTGATTAGTGAAAATGGTATCAGAACTGATCCAAAAAAGGTCGAAGCTATAAATAAATTTCCAGTTCCTAAAACGGTAAAAAATATTCGAGAATTTTTAGGATTGGCAGGTTATTATAGGCGTTTTATTGATAATTTTGCGGACATAGCAAAACCAATAATTCAGCTTTTGAAAAAAGAGGAAAAATTTGTTTGGAATGAGGTCAGACAAAAAGCTTTTGATCAATTAAAGAGAGCATTAAGTGTAGCACCAGTTTTACAATTTCCGGATATGAATAAACCTTTTATTATTAGTGTCGATGCGTCCGGCTATGCTATTGGTTGTGTCCTTTCTCAAGGGAATATTGGGGAAGATAGGCCAATTGCCTTTGCCTCAGGGGTTTTGAAAGCGGCGGAGAAAAATTATCATACTTATGAAAGGGAAGCATTAGCAATTATGTTTGCAGTAAAAACATTTAGAAATTATATTTATGGGAATAAATTTTATATAATTACAGATCATAAACCATTGTTATCGTTTAGATCTGCAGATAAAAATTCGCGAGTTCAAAGGTGGCGTTTAAAGTTATTAGATTATGATTACGAAATTATTTATAAACCGGGTAAAGTCAACACTAATGCGGATGCTTTGTCCAGAAATCCTATAGAAAACAATCAAATAAATGTTGTTACAAGAGCTCAAAAAGCAAAAAAGTTAGAAAAATTAAATAGTAAAGAAAGTTGGACTAATGATATGAAAATTCAAAATTAAATGAGGATCGTATCAAACAAAAAGCAAAGAAATTTAACAAACGAAAGAAGGATAGAAATACAATATTCGAAAATCAAGGAAAAGTAGAGCAAAATGAAAATAAATATGAAAATATTGTATTTACAAAAAAATCTATTGAATTTAGAAAAGATAATTTAGTTCATTTTATTGATAAGAATAAACAGTCATTAGATAGACATACACGTAAATTAATAAATAAATTTAATGTTACTTTTAAGGGAATTTTGAATGGAATTGAAGTCATAGATTTAAATGTAAATAAAATATTTGTATTATGTATAGATGTGGGTCAATCTTCAATAACTCTTAAGAATAACATCTACGAAATTTTTAGTTCATTAAAACAAATATTGTTAGATAAACAAGTATATAGTTTCAGTATTTCTAAAGATTTACAAATTGCTAATTTAAATTGGGTAGATATTGAAGAGATTTTATTGAAAGTTTTTAAAGATGGTATGATTAGGATAGTTATTTGTTTAAATTATATAGAATATGTTGATTTAGATAATAGAGATAAAATATTTCAAGAAAATCACGCTAGTGTTATGGGAGGTCATTCAGGTGTAAATAGAACATATAATAGGATAAGGAGTAAATTTTTCTGGGAAAATTTGAAAGCTGATATTGAAGATAGAATAAAAGGTGTGAAGATTGTCAAAGAAATAAGTTAAAAGAGTAAAAACTAGGCAACCAATGGTGATTACAGATACACCAAGTAAAACTTTTGACAAAGTTGCAATGGATATAGTTGGTCCTCTGAATATAACTAAAAATAGTAATAAATATATTTTAACTATCCAAGATCTACTTTCTAAATATTTAGTGGTAGTTCCATTACAGGATCAAACTGCAGAAACTGTCGCGGATGCATTTATTAAAAGATTTATTTGTATCTTTAGTTCTCCTAAAATAGTTTTAACAGATAGGGGTGCAAATTTTACTAGTAAACTTTTGAAAGCAGTAGCAAAACGATTTAAATTTTCAAAAATTGAAACAACTGCTTTTTCGCCTCAATCCAATGGCTCGTTGGAGAGAGCGCATCATCCTTTATGCGAATATTTAAAGAATTTCTCTACAAAAAAAATTATGTGGGATGATTTATTGGAATTAGCGCAATTTCATTATAATACAAGTGTGCATAGTGCGCATAAATTTACACCGTATGAATTAGTATTTGCTTATCCACCTCGTTTACCTTCAAGCGAACCTTTGAAAATTTCTGAACGAATTCCATCGTTCAATGATTATTTAGCAAATTTAATTAGGAATATGAAGGACATTGCTGAGTTAGCAAGGGAAAAATTTAATAATTTCAAAAGAAAAATCAAAGAAATACTATGATAGATATATAAATCCAGTAACTTTTGAAAAAGGTGATAAAGTTTGGCTGGTAAAAGAACCAAAACCAGGAAAACTGGAAAAAAATCAAAATATTGGTCCTTTTGAAATTATTGAGGTATTAGATAATAATAATATTGTAATAGATAAAAATGGAAAGTCAAATACAGTTCATGCGAATAAATTAATAATGTATAAAAAGAAAAACTAATATATTTTGTTTGTTTTAGGAGGAAAATGATGTTCAACTATTTTATTATTTTCATACTATGTTTCAAATTAAATGAAGCAATCATAGGGTATGATTGTGGTTCTTCTTCACCTAATATAACAACATATTCATTGCTGGATTCCGGAGAATGTGATTTTCAAGACGAGCAAGTAAATTCTACTAATGTTGCTATAGAATTGATACAAGTAGCAGAATTTCGATTAGTTTCAATTATTCAATGTAAAATTGAAATTCATCGAACAGTTTTTGAATGCGGAATATTTGGTCATTTAATACCTACGGAAAATTCGGAACAACAATATATTAAAGAAATAGTCATGAACAATGTAAATCTATTCATGAGACAGGGATTTTTAAGTATGATGAGGCACATATTATTTCTGATTTAAAAAATAAATTCAACTACATCAAAAGGTATAGATTTTGCGGGAAGTGCAGCAGGAAAATCTTGCTCGGGTGCTTCCTATGCAGATAGTTTTGGCTCATGGAATAAAGTTTTTGTTCATGGTTTAATTAAAATAACTTTAATTCAAAATAATGCGAAAGTAAATTTAAATTCGGATAAATTAATGTTAAGTTCAGGAGTAGTTTGTAAATTTTCTGATAAACATTGTATGGATATGGAAGGTGGTTTAACTTTTTGGGATATTTTACCACAAGGTGAAAGTTTTAAAAATAAGTTCGATATTTTATTTAAGGGAATAGCTACTAAATATTTTAGTAATAAAAATAAAGAAATAGTTTATGCGGTTAATTTTAAGGAAATTACGTTTTCGCTATCGACAAAAAATACTGAAATGTATTGTGATAGATTACTTATTCGTACTGAACATCCAAAATTATTTATTTTTGAGAAAGATGCTAATTTGAATGCTTATTATTATGATGCAGATTCTGTTAATAAGTTTGATTTAGATATTTTTACTTATGTAAATTCTAAATTTGTTTATGTTGAAAGACATTTAAGAAATCAAATTAATTATATTGCTAATTTGAATGCTTATTATTATGATGCAGATTCTGTTAATAAGTTTGATTTAGATATTTTTACTTACTGATAGATTTGTTCACATATGTAAATTCTAAATTTGTTTATGTTGAAAGACATTTAAGAAATCAAATTAATGATTTATATATTAATTTAATTAGGGAAAAATGTGAACTTGAAAGAAAAGTTATACAAAATTCCTTATCCATTGCTTCCATTTCTCCAGATGAATTTGCGTACAATATTATGAAAAAACCTGGCTATATTGCAAAATTGGCTGGTGAAGCAGTACATTTAATTAAATGTATACCAAGAACTGTTAAAATTTTACATCTCAAGGAATGTTATAATCAATTACCAGTTTTAGTGGGTAACGAGACTTGGTTTCTAACACCTAAAACGCATATTTTATTAAAAAAGGGTATGCAAATTGATTGCAATTCTGTTATTCCCACATTTTACAAAATTGAGGAAAATTGGATTAAGTTGACACCGAAACCAATAGTATCAGGATCGCCAAACATTCTAAAACCAGATACTACAATTCGACTGCAATTTGAATCAGTTGATAATTTAGCTACGAATGGAGTCTATGCGCAAGAAGATTTGGATTCATTACAACAACAATTGATGTTTCCTATGGAGAAAGTAGCGTTGTTAAATATTGTTGCGAGAGATGTA
>JACCIB010001597.1:0-27974 GCA_018906965.1 Philotrypesis tridentata | reverse complement strand
ATTTGAATTATAAGGATTCCAAATTTGTCCCTATAATTTTTCATAACCTAAATTATGACACTCACTTCATTTTGAAAGAAATCGCTACTTCTACGTTGTTAAAAGGACGTGTGTCTTTGATACCACAGAATAAAGAAAAGTATATTTCATTCACAAAGTATATAGACGATTGTGATATTAGTTTTAGATTTATAGACTCTTGGCGCTTTTTACCATCATCATTGGAGAAGCTTGCATCATATTTGGAAAATGTACCAATAGCAGTTAAGGAATTTCAATCAGATGGATTTTCTAATGCAAAAATTGATCTTCTTAGACGAAAAGGTATATTTCCTTATGATTTTGTAGATGAATTGGATAAGTTATCAACGATAAAGCTGCCGGAAAAGAAACAGTTTTATAACAAATTAACTGATTCCCACATATCTGAAGAAGACTACAATCATGCCGTTCAGGTATGGACAATGTTCAATATAAAAACTTTGGGAGAGTATTCTGATCTATACTTGAAGACAGATGTTCTTTTGTTGGCTGACGTATTTGAAAGTTTTCGAAAAACTTCTCTGGAAGCATATGGTTTATGTCCTGCTCATTTTTACACAACTCCAGGACTCACATTTTCAGCAGCATTAAAAATGACAAAAGTTGAATTAGAGCTTATAACAGATATTGACATGTTGATGTTTATTGAAGCAGGTATTCGAGGAGGAATTAGTCAATGTTGCAATCGTCAGGGTAAGGCGAATAATCCATACATGGGTACATCGTATGATGAGAAGAAGCAAATGAAGACACTCATGTATTTTGATATAAATAATTTATATGGATGGGCAATGGTGCAGTATTTACCAATTGGAAGATTTGAGTGGATTGATTATGAGAAAAATCGAGATTTTTTTAACACACCATTTGATTCTGATATAGGATACTTTGCTGAAGTAGACTTGGAGTATCCTGAGGAATTACATGACTATCATCAAGACTTACCTTTTTGCGCTGAGCATCAAACTCCTCCTGGTTCAAAACAAAAGAAGCTTTTAACTACACTGAATAACAAGGAAAGATATGTTATTCATTATCGAGCTCTTAAACAAGCATTAGATAATGGACTTCGATTAAAAAAGGTTCACAGACTTTTGAGTTTTGAGCAGAAACCCTGGCTCAAACCATATGTAGAATTTAATACTGAGAAGAGGAAGCATGCGAAGAATGAGTTTGAAAAACTCTTCTACAAACTTTTGATTAATGCAGTCTATGGTAAATGCATCGAACGAGAGCGATCTCGGGTTGATGTATGATTAGTGAATAAATTTACTGGCAGATATGGAGCTGAAGCGCGAATAGCTCAACCAAATTTCCATAGCTGCGCAATTTTCGATGAAAATTTGGTTGCTATTCAATTTAAAAGAACGAGTGTTACAATAAAGAAGCCGATATACGTTGGCTTATGTATTCTTGACTTATCCAAGACATTAGTTTATGAGTTTCACTTTTCTTATATGAAACAAAGAGTTGGTGAAAATTGTAAACTTTTATATGCAGATACCGACAGTTTGATATACGAAGTAAAGGACATTGATATGTATCAAATTATGAAAGAAGATATTCATAGATTTGATACTTCAGATTATGAAGAGAATAATCGGTATGGTATTCCTCGCAAGAATAAAAAAGTTCCGGGCCTCATGAAAGATGAATGTAATGGTAAGATTATGACAGAATTCATTGGATTGCGCAGTAAAATGTATAGTATTTTAATTGAAGGAGGAGAGACAGTAAAAAAAGCTAAAGGTATTAAATCTAATGTTGTGAAAAAAACTATAACATTTGAAGATTACCGAAGATGTCTTGAGGATTTGGTTATTATAAAACGAGAGTAGTGCAATATTCGTTCTAAATTGCACATAGCATATACTGAAAAACAAAGCAAAATTGCTCTGAGTCCACACGATGATAAAAGATATTTATTACCTCATACTACCGATACTTTGCCTTGGGGTCACTATAGAATTTTAGAGGAACAAATGGCCCAATCAGCATCCCAATTGGAGGAAAAGATGAATATTATTGGACAGGACAGAGAAGTGGGGATAGCGGACAAAACAGAAAAAGAGACGATAGCCAATGAAATCCATGCATTGAGAGTGGAGGGGGTAGAAGAAAAGAGAGGGGATGAAGAATTCAATGAAAATCCTGCAAAAAGAGTGGGGATAATGCTTTTTGGAGAGGGGTGTGAACCAATCTCCATTGAATACGATATTCCAGAAGAGATGGCTGACGAATGGAATCCATCAACAGAAGCAAAGAGTGGGGATTTATTACAACAGGCGATGGAAGGGGCAGGAATTGTGGCGGGGAATGGGCTATATGAGCCGATGCAGCAAGACGATGAAATCATTCGAGCAATCGAAGAGTTCGAATTTAGTCTACCTTCTGCAAAGAAAATAAAACTCAACTAAGTAAGTTTACTTCAACTTTTCTTTGATATTATGCTTTCTCTCTATAACAGTGACAACATTTCTAACCTCAATTTGACTTTTTCCAGAATGGATCTATCTGCACTGAATAAGGTTGCTCAACGTGAATTTTTGCCTACAAAAAAGGCAAAAGACATGGAGAAAGACAAAGAAAATATGGTAACAGCCTTAAAACAAGTAAAAACGAGATATGGTGTGAAGGTTGTTGCCGATGTAAACGAAGAATTTCAGATATTTTTACCCGAGAAGATATCGTCCATGCTATTAAAAGATGAAAAACTGTATAATGATATGAGTGATGCTGCTAATAAATATATTTTATTTATTGTATATCTAGGGGGGAATTCTTTTCAGTTTGGTACTTCTACTAAATAATAAAGAGAGAAAAAAACTGTACAAATTTGTTTATTTAATGTATTTATTAATATTATTATACATTTTGACTTATGAATAAATAACAATATTTATCATAACAATTAATCTTTTTATTTACCTATAATTCTTATCACTTCATTTCATTTTTATCCATCTTAATATTATTTAATATCATTTTTATTTATCCAGCTGTTATGCTCGTTACTGAATCCTAACCATTTGACATAGATACGATTACCACTTTTTTTTAAAACTTTTTCCACAAGATAAATTTCAGGATACATTGTCTTTTGAATTTCAGTTTCATAAAAGCCGCCAGACACTGGATTATCATAATAGTCTTTAACGTGGTAAGTTGTTGGATTGGTTTTTACTACTTTAGTGATTGAAAAAATCTCCGTTGACCAATTCGGTGGATAACCTTTTTCAAAAACATGTTTGATTTTACTTATTCGTACTTTATCTCCAACTTTGAATTTCCGTTTCTTTACAGGTAACTTTTCAACTGGAAATCGCTTCTTGATTTGACTTTCATTCGCCTTTGAAACATTTTTGGGTTCAATTGCTATTGTCCGAGGTTTTCTTGAATTATAAGTTTTGAGTAATTTAGGCAGAATATCCAGCCATTTATAGCTTCCTTGTTTGCTAAATTCTATCCACATTGAATTGTTGAATCCACATTAATGTTGAATTGTTGAATCCACATTGAATCCACATTAATGTTCTATTAAATCGTTCGCATATACTAGCATGCAGATTACTATGAGAAGAGTACAAATTGATTTTATACTTTTTCATGAGTTGATGAAAGTTTGAATTGTAAAATTCTTTTCCTTGATCGGTTTGTAGGTTCGTTGGTGATCGTCCTTGCTTCAATATTCCCATCATTGCTTCAGATACATCTTTACCACTTTTTGACTTGACTGGAACAGCCCATGCATACTTTGAGAATATATCGATGACAGTGAGTAAGTAGTTAAAACCTTTATTCTCCTTGGAGTAGGGTATCATTTCTACAAGATCAGCTTGCCAAGTCTCATCTATCCCACGTATATCATATTTTCTTCGTTTATATCTACGACGAGCTGGTTTGTGCAACTCTTCAGCCACTCTTTGACGCTCCATTTTCTACAATACTTCTCTCAATATTAGCCCAAAACTTGTTGCAGCTGCTCTACTCTTATAGGTTTGTCATAATAATCTTTTAACAATTTAGTTATTAGATTCATCTTTACTACTACTACTACTTTTGTTATGGTATGAATTTCAGTAGTAAAGCATTCTGAAGAGTATTCCATATCGATGTTGCAACTTCTCTACTCTTATTTTCAGCTTCTTTAGTCTTCTTTTCATCTTCTTTATCTGTCAAAAATGGATTAAGTTTCTCATTTATTTCTATTATTCTTATATTAGCATAATCTAGTAGATGTTTATGAGTTCTAACAGCTTTGATGGTATTAAATTTGTTGTTGATTTTGTTAATTTCCTCTGTCAGCATTGAATGATTATGATCAATATGATTTTTTTGATTGGAAAGATTTTTATTAATCTTAGTTATATCTGCACGAATAGCATCTACATCAAATTTAATTGAATTAAATTCGATGAGAATTTTTTTATTTTCCTCTAACAGTTTTGTATGATTATGATTAATCAGATCTTTTTGATTGGAAAGATTTTTATTGATCTTAGTTATATCTGCACGAATAGCATCTATATCAAATTTAATTGAATTAAATTCGATGAGAATTTTTTTATTTTCCTCTAATAGTTTTGTATGATTATGATTAATCAGATCTTTTTGAATGGAAAGATTTTTATTAATCTTAGTTATATCCGCACTAAGGGTATGATCTACCACAGATTTCCACTTCTGAAAAGTCTCAAGGGTGATCGCATCCTTGGGATTACTGGGAGAGGCAAGATTGCACAATCTTTTATTCTTTAAGTCAAAATTGCCATCTAAAGTAAGATCGAAGCCAATACCTTGAGGACCGCGACTTACTTCTTGCGGTCGCTCAAGCGTACGTCCGAACAAGTCGAGACTCATGATACTAATGGTTCAAGAAAGATGTGAACATTAATATATATGTTCAGCTTCACGTAACTCCTCTATAATTGATTGGATTTCATTAGTAAGATTGTCATTTCCAGCTGATTTTTCAGCAATTAATAATCGGAGTCGCTCGACAAGCTCATTTGGATCATCCCAATAGATAAGATCTATTGAAGAATTTTTCTTCGCTATTTTATATTTAGGTAGGAGACCTTCTCCGCTGATGGATTTCTGTTTGCGCATTGAGCTACGGAACATAGGTGATATAACATCTATAAATTTCCTACTCCTTGAAGTACGAATAGGTCCACTTTTGTTGAATTTTCGACGATGAGCATTCGATGCTACCAGAATATCGCGATAATTTTTACGATCCACATCACTTATTTTATTTCCATCTGGTTGTCTGATGAAGATTAATTCCATTAGTCCTTCTCTTTTAGGATAACTTTTGTCATTCACTCTTACTGTTTTATTGTCAAATTCAATTTCTGCACTACCAAACATATATCTTCCATTTTCATTTCTAACTCCATATACGTTATCTAAATTGCTGCGGCTTTTATCTAGTAATGATAAAAAGTCTGTCGACTGGGTTTGATCACGCACAGATTTAAATGTAGAATTCAAGATTGTGCCATCCAACGAAGCAAACTCATCATCATCATCGTCATCATCATCATCATCATCATCTTGATTATATGAAGAAGAATCAAACCGATCAATATCATGAACTATAGGTGTCTTTCCTTTTTTCATGTGCTTACTTGAACTATTCATATCGTCATCATTCAATCGTCCAAT
This sequence comes from Philotrypesis tridentata, assembly GCA_018906965.1. Taxonomy (NCBI): domain Eukaryota; kingdom Metazoa; phylum Arthropoda; class Insecta; order Hymenoptera; family Pteromalidae; genus Philotrypesis; species Philotrypesis tridentata. The sequence goes on along the minus strand of JACCIB010001597.1, from coordinate 22,262 downwards.
GTTTTCAGTTCTCGAATCAATGAGCTTTTCGAGTGGAGTAACGACAGGTTTCAATGTATCGCCAATTACTTTTTCAAAATCATCTCTCTCTTGTTTCAATAAAGCATATTTCTGTTTAATAGCTTTACGAGCTCGTAAGAGCTCGTTAAGAATATCCTTTTCTTTCTTAAACTCAGACATGCTGACAAGCTGCTGTCTGCAATAGAACTGTAAAGAATGAGATTCATATCTCCTTTTTTATTGCAAAACAATCAAATCCTTTTCTGTATCTACCATTATTCATTTCTCTATCTTTATCAATAACAATGAAACCATACTTATCGTTTTTCCAACATTCAGAACAAAGATTACGAAATTCATTGAAAGTTAAATCAGTATTTACATGATCTTCATATATATGTTTTAAATTAACATCATCTTGACGATAAATTACCAGCATGTTAATATTGTCTCTAATAAGATGCTTTGGTATATGAGCATACGACTGACAAAGATAGAAACTGTCTACGCTTTTATGTCTCCCCATACAGAAAAATGCTCTGACATTATCTTGCTTCTCACAAGCTACGTCATCAAAAATCATAACTGAATTCGGTAATGTTTCATCTGGAGATACTACAGATTCATGTTCACTAAACGGTATATACGATATACCTTTAATTGGACCTAAAACTTCTTTGAGAAATTGATACTTTGGTTGATTTAAAGATTTAGAATAAACATAAACATTTTCAAATCTCAGACCATTCGGATGAGTAATTAGAGCTAATAAACTATTTGTTTTTCCACAATTCGATGGACCGCAGAATACTGCTCGTATACTATCTGGTAGTAATTCTCCATGTCGTTTCTTTCTCTTCTGAACTCCGAAATCAAAGTTAGCAATAGGCAGTTTCACTTTTTGATTAGTAAAATCCATGTTAACGGGACAAAGTCAACTTAGACATTAAGCTTTAAAAGGTATAAATATTCATTTTATATATTTTAACCATCAGTTGTGGATCAGCACTCGAAGAGAGAGATGATCATTCACAAATCTCAGAAGTGGACGAAAGGATACGGATTGCTTGATAAAGTGATCAATAACTTGCTTATCGAGCTGCATCTTCCCAGATATCAGTATTGTGGCCCTGGAACTAAGTTAAACAAGCGATTGAAAAGAGGTGATCCTGGAATAAATCCACTTGATCAAGCTTGTAAACAACACGACATTGATTACTCACATAAAAATATAAATCGTAAAGAAGCTGATATGAAGCTTGCCAGTAGAGCTTGGCAACGTGTTAGTGCCAAAGATGCTAGTCTTGCTGAAAAAGCAACTGCCTTGGCTATTGCAAGTGCCATGAAATTGAAAGCAAAAACTGGAATGGGAGTCAAATTCAGTAAGTTGGTGACTGCAGCTAAAAAATCATTAAAACCAAGTAACAGTTCACGCAAGGTTATTCTATCATCCTTGAAAGGCGCTCGTAAAGCTGTTCGAAAAGGTGGTGGTAAGAATAAAGTTTTACTTCCACGTGTTCTACCATTACCATCAAAAATGGGTGGAGTTCTGCCTTTTCTTATACCACTATTCGCAGGATTCAGTGCGACCGGTGCTTTAGCAGGAGGTGCTGCTGGAATAGCTAAAGCAGTAAATGATGCTAAGGCTGCTCAGAAAGAGTATGAAGAAAAAAAGAGGCATAATAGATCTATGGAAGCTATTGCTCTAGGCAAAGGTCTCCATCTTAAGCCTTATAAAAATGGAATGGGGTTATTTATGAAACCTCATATTGGTAGTGGACGAGTTATTAATAAAAAAAAAACGTCGATTTAATTTTACCAAATCGTCCACTAACTAACTATGATCTGATAAAGTATGCAAAAGTATTGAAAATTCCAAATTTTAGAGGTGTCTTTATGAGAAATAATCTACCTCGCGATGGTCCTTGGCGAAATGAATCTGCTATTGTTAATTTAGATGATTTTCAAAACAAAGGCACTCACTGGGTGTGCTATCGAAAACAAGCTTCTAACGTCATTTACTTTGATAGTTTTGGTGATCTTAAACCTCCTAGTGATCTCATGAACTATCTCAATGTGAAAGAAATAAAATACAATTATAAAAGATATCAGAATTTCGACTCATTCATTTGTGGTCATCTCTGTCTTCGATTTCTGACTGAAAGCCTATAAAAGCATATTGAAACTAAAAATTTAATCATTCACTTGCAATCAGTCATGGAAGAAAGTTTTACTTTAAGTCTTTCTGGAAAATCTTCAGTTTTAGAAGCGCAATATTTTCCTTCGATTGAACTACCACAGAATAAGAAGTTTGTTTTGGGTTTAGTTGAACTTTTAACATTCAACTCCATTCCCAATGTTGATCAATCAAATAATAAACTTCATATAAAAAACGGAGTTACAATAACTATTCCTACTGGAAGCTATGAAATTGAAGCTATCAACAAATTTGTACAAGAAGCATTAAAATTGAAAAAAATTGATTTTTCTTTGAAAGCTAACAACAGTACTCTCAAAAGTGAAATTAGTTGTAGTCATCCATTGGATCTCACACCTTACGATTCAATAGGACGTCTCTTGGCTTCACTCCACGTATTCTCAAAGAATAAACTATTCATAATTCTGACTTACCTGTGAAAATATTAAAAATAAATGCCCTCAGAGTTGAGTGTAACATTACTGCTGGTGCATATATCAATAACAAAAAGGTACACACAATCCACGAATTCTTCCCCAGAGTTCCTCCAGGATTCAAAATCGTAGAAGTTCCATCTCATGTCATTTATCTTCCACTTAGTGTGAAGTGCATAGATAATCTTCAAATTCGAATCGTTGATCAAGACGGAAACTTGGTGAATTTTCGAGGCGAGGAAATTACTATTAGACTTCACATCAAAGCTATATAATGGGAATTGTTTACAATTCTAATGTGTATATAAATCAACCACAATGTCAGACGTCAATCAGTCGACAAAAGAAAGTCAAACCGTTAACAAGGCAGAGCATTCAGTTACTCAAAAGCATAGGACTAAAAGTTCGTGGAAAAAAATCAGTTGCATAATTCTCTGCTGCTTCCAGAAAAATGGACGAAATTCTTCAAATTCAATCAGGTGTCGTATTCGATGAGTCAATATCTCAGTACGAATTACATTCTCACCAATCATACTCATCGTTGAGTTTTAATAATAGTGATGAAATTCGTATTACTATTCAGCAACAAGATCTATGTCTCTTACCGTCTCGCAGTTATATTCGTGTCTATGGAACACTGCGAAAACCAGACGGAACTGCACTAGCTAAGACTGATTTTGCTAACAATGGAATTTGTCATCTGTTTGATGAAATCCGATATGAAATGAATGCGGTGGAGATTGATAAATGTAAAAATGTTGGCTTAACCAGTATTATGAAAGGATGGCCTTCATTTACTCCGAGGCAAGCTTTCGCTTTAAAAAATGCAGGCTGGGAAGGTATGGATGAAGCAACGTCGACAATGAAAAATCAAGCAGGATATTTTGAAGGTAGCATTCCTTTAAACATGGTTTTGGGTTTTGCAGAAGATTATAAAAAAATAGTAGTTAATATGAAACATGAACTCATTCTCACTAGATCAAGAAGTGATATAAACGCAGTAATTCAAGAAAGTACAACTGCTGCAGGTGCTGCTGCTACTTATGAAAACTTTGAAATAAAAATACTAAAGATAGAGTGGATAATGCCACACGTCGTCGCTTCTGACAAACAAAAAATACAGTTATTGAATTTTATTGGTAAAGATAATCCAATCTCCATGTCTTATCGGTCTTGGGAGATATTTGAATACCCATCACTTCCAGCAGCCAATAAACACATCTGGACTGTAAAAACTTCGAATCAATTGGAAAAACCTCGTTTTGTGATTGTTGGATTACAAACTAAGAGAAAAGATATGAAAAATGTTAATTACAGCAGATTCGATCACTGTGACATTAGTAATGTGAAACTTTTCTTGAATTCGAAATCTTATCCATATGGTAATCTTAACCTTGACATTTCTAAAAATCAGTATGCAATTCTCTATGATATGTATGTGGATTTTCAAAGAAGCTACTACGGAAGAGATCCACAACAACTGTTGGATAAAGAATCATATATAACTCAGATGCCACTCATAGTTATTGACTGTTCACGTCAAAATGAAACCCTAAAAAATGCTCCTGTGGATGTGCGTCTAGAAATTGAGGCTTTAAAGCCTTTCCCACCATCTACATCAGCATACTGTCTAATCTTACACGATCGCATTACTCAGTATAATCCTGTAAGTGGAGAGGTAAAAAAACTTGTTTAAAAAAATTAAATAAATGAAAAACATTATAAGATGGAGTATGCAGTAGACATGGTTGGCTTTAAGCAAATGGGAGGTGATTATATTCTAAAGGAAATAGCAATTATTCCTCTTAATCACAGTGGAGATCCTATACTTCATCTATTTAAAAAGCCATTTTCATTGCATAGACTTTCAAATCAATTGCAAGCAGAAAATATGTGGCTCAAACACAATTATCATGGAATAGCCTGGGACACGAATGGGCTTGATTACTGTCAAATTGCTAATCTGCTTCGTGAATCATTGCAAAATGCCAGCAAAATTTTCGTTATGGATGATATAAGGCAGAAGTGGTTGCAACGTTTTAAATTTCCTGTTTATAACATTCAACAATATGGCTATCCAACAAGATCATCCATCAAGTGTGTAACTATATGCACAAACCATAATCCAATTTTCAAGACTGTTTGTGCATTACACAATGTAAAACTCATGAAAATATTTTATCATCAAATTGGTAAGATGTCATCGGATTGGTAAGATGTTATGTCGTCAGATTGGTAAGAAAAAAATTAAAAAAAAAATGAAGAAAAAGTAGAAAAAGCTATGGGCTTACCAACTCATGAGAGGCTAAACCAATTTTTACCCCCTCCATACGGATTCTAGCTCAATCCCTACCAACTCTTTATCCTAGTGGAGGGAGTGAGTTCGCTCCCAGCTCAGTATCTACGAGGTGGGGGTGAGGTCGCGCCCAACTCAATATTCTAGGAGAGGGGGTGAGTTGGGATGCCTGTGAGTTGGTATGCCCATAGCCTATCTACTTACGCATGCAAATAACTATGAATTAGATGGTTATAAATATGGTTATAACTTGTTATTAATTGTTATTTTATATTATTTAAATCGTATTCACTGATTGCGAAAGATAAAATAGTAAAATAAAGAAATTCTTAACAAAGCTGTACATGAATTGAGTATATAAGAATTAGTGTCGATACAATAATTTACTTTTGGAGTTTCTTTTATTAGAAAAATACAATATATTCAGGTTATTCTGAGTAGAAATTTTATTATGCCAACTTGTTCAATATAATAATATTATATGCAATTCAATAGTTACGCATAGACTGCCATTATCAATAAAATATAAAAAGCTATTGTTGTTATGTTAAAATTTGCGCCGTGTTGTCATAAGATGAATGTAAAAGAAGCGCGATTTATGACGATAATAATAATGAAAAAAACTATGCTAAAATAAAGAGAGTTATGATACATACTGTGAAATTTCTTAAAGTAGATTCGATGTACATACTTGCAATTTGTGCAAAGTGTTATGTATGTACACTTACTTTTAAATTGATTGCGTTTTATTTCTTTAGTATTTTTAATTTTTTTTATTTTTTATTGGGATTTTATTTTAAATCTTTAAGACTCCTTGCCTCTTTATTTTGATTTTGATACCTTTTTAGCTTTTCTTTTTTCTCCCCCTTCTTAAGTAACTCTAATTGGTTGCTGTGCCTAAATACTAGGTGCGTCTTATATGAAAAATTCTTTTCTCAGTCAATTGACGAACCCACAGATTCTCATCATTCAAAGAGTTATCGGAGTTACGGGGTGCCTTAAAAGATAACGCAATTGTATATATTCTAGTAGAGGAAAAAATTAGAGTAAACGATTCTTTTTTTTGTACAGACGAATTTTGTACAAGTTATACGAATTTTAGTAACGAAATCAGAGCCATGGAAATTTTCCAAAATGGCGCCGGAAAGGGCGGCCTACCCGTTAGCCGGACTTCAGCGATTTTTCTGGGCGACTCTAAGTTCGTAATCATTTTTTTAACGGATTGTTTGTAGGGTAAATACTATTTCTACGAATTTTAGCAACGAAATCGAAGCCATGGATCTTTTCGAAAACGGCTGACCCGTTAGCCAGACTTCGGCGATTTTTCTTTTTTTTAAACGGATTATTGTTTGTTAGGGTAAATACTGTTTCTAAGAATTTTAGCAACGAAATCGAAGCCATGGATCTTTTCGAAAACGGCTGACCCCTTAGCCAGACTTCGGCGATTTTTCTTTTTTTTAAACGGATTATTGTTTGTTAGGGTAAATACTGTTTCTACGAATTTTAGCAACGAAATGAGAGCCATGGAATTTTTCCAAAAGGGCGCCGGGAAGGGCGGCCGATCCGTCAGTCGGACTCCGCGATTTTTCTGGGCGACTCTAGGTTCGTTATCATTTTTTTTAATGGATTGTTTGTAGGGTAAATACTATTTCTACGAATTTTAGCAACGAAATGAAAGCCATGGATATTTTCTAAAAGGGCGCCGGGAAGGGCGGCCGATCCGTCAGCCGGACTTCGGCGATTTTTCTGGACGACTGTAAGTTCGTAATCATTTTTTTTAACGGATTGTTTGTAGGGTAAATACTATTTCTACGAATTTGAGCAATGAAATCAAAGCCATGGATCTTTTCCAAAACGGCTGACCCGGCAACCGGAGCCATATTCGATTTTATGTTTCGAGCCGTAGTCGATTTTATGTTTTCGTAAAATTTTTATCTCAAGTATTTTAAAAGTAATTTTACATATTGTAAATGGTATATCAACGATTTTTAAGAGAATTAAAATATTATCATTTTGACTGAAAGGATTCCCACCCGCCCGCCCGTGCGAAGCTCTTTCTTATAAAATTAAACTCTTATAAAAATAAAACTTCTTTCAAAATTAAAAAAATATTTACTCAGATATGGATTCGTTTGTTTTAAAATGGTTTAAATTTATACAGGGTAAGAAAATCATCAAGTTTTTGACGAATCGTAGATTAAAATTAATAATAAAAACATCTTTAAATAAATAATAAATTAATAAATATTATAAATTCTTTTAAATTCAGTTACTTACATTAGAGGAAGTTAGGTAGCAAGAATATGTAGCGGTATTTACTAATGTAGGTGTATACCATGGTTATTTATTTTAAATCACACATTTTTTGTTTTAATTCATGTAAACTATCAAAAATGTTCTATTAGGCATAATATAAATATTTCGTACCTTAATATAGCTACAATTATCATTGACAGCTAGGATATACCTTTTATAATGTTCATTTATATCTGTAGTATAGCTATGATACCCTCAAAATTTCTACAAGAGTAATTATTTTTCATGTACATATCTTCGTGCATGTATTTACATACCATATACTATCGATGTCAATGCAAATGTCAAAATAAATTTCTGGTACATACAAATATATAAATTTTTTCTTTATAGGATCTTTTTTGCGTTTTTTGCGGCATTTAAATATAAGCTTTGAGTAATACGCGTCCAAAATTATTATAATATTGCGTGTTAAGTATTAAGAATAATGGGCTGTAGGAAGTATAGTATTAATTGGGAAAAAGATCCTGATCTTGCCCCATGGATAGACAAATGTAGAAATAGTGAGGAAGCCTATTGTAAGTTTTGTAATGTTGAAATAGTTCCTCACAAGGCTACTTTGACACGTCACTCAACCTCGAAAAGTCATCTAAAGAATGCTGCATCACGAATTAATATCGAAGTAAATTCATTAGCGAAAGAAATAGAGAGAACAAATTTCATACATGAAAATGTAGATAACATTCGAATTGATTCAATAACACCAAACATAAATCTAGCGAGCAGAATTATTGAAGAGCATTCCTACTCAAAGGGAAACAGTCCTACTAAAGGTATCAAAAGAAAATGGAATGAAGGTGAAAAATATGCAAGATATATTGAAAATTGTGATGATTCAAGTAAAGTATTATGCTCCGCTTGCAATATTCAGTTGCTTGCATTGAAGTCTGTTATTGATAGACATCTTGAAAGCGAAAATCATTTATATAGTACGGGAGAAATAAAATCAACATCAAAATTTGATGAGGAAGCAGCGATAGCTGAGATTAGACTTGCTGCGATGACGGTTGACTGTGACGTGTCATTTCGTTTCACTGAAAATTCTGTAGGAATTTTAAAAGATATTTTCTCGGACTCAGGCATATTAAAAAAGGTGTCTTTAGACAGAAAAAAATGTAGCCAAATAGTGCACAATATTATTGCACCGGCTCAAAAAGAGCGTTTAACAAATATATTAAAATCTACTCAATTTTCAATTCTAATTGATGAATGCACAGATATTTCAGTTCATTCAGGCATATGCATTAATGTTCGATACGCGGATACTGAACGCAATAAAGTCTGTGATACGTTATGGGACGTAGTTCCAGCATATGAAGGGGATGAAAATTGTAAAGCCGATGCTGAGTTCGTATTTAATCAAGTGATAAATACGTTTGAAAAAGCGGAAATTCCTCCCGAGAATATTATTTCATTTTGCTCTGACACTTGTAATTTAATGGTGGGAAAATGCAACTGAGTATCAACACGGTTTGAAGCGTTAGTACCAAATATAAAAATTATTAAATGTCCTTGTCATCTAGAACATTTAGTTGCACCAGATGCTGTAAACATATTACCATCAGAATATGTAAATTTACTATCATTAGTGTATAATTATATATCCGGAAGTTCAAAGCGAATGCATAGCTGGACCGTTCTTCAAAAAAGTTTAGGTTTAGACCATTTAGTAATATTAAGACATACCATTGTACGATGGCTGTCACTATATCAATGTATTCTGCGTATACTTCGTAGATATACAGCTTTAATAACTTTTTTTAAAAATGAGTGTACACAAAATACAAATGATAAGTCAGCAGAAACAATTTTGAAACTGTTGGAGGATCCATTGATGTATTCGTATTTATTATTTTTAGAAGCTATGCTGGGAAGGTTAACAAGATTAAACGAATTCTTACAAACTTCCAAAGCTATTATTCCAATGGAAAATAATAAAACTACTGAAACATACATTGACTTTCTAAAAATGTACATGAATCACGATTATATAAATCGTACGGATATTGTAGACATTGATCCAGACAATTATAATGAATTTAAAGAAATTAATGATGTTTATGTAAGAGAAAATACTCAAAACTATCTAAACAGTATTATAGAGGGATCAGAATTCGTGCAAGATTTTCGTAAAAGTTGCCGCGAATTTTTAATAGTCGTTTGCACTCAAATCAAAGAAAGATGTGATCTGCAAGAGAACAGACATTTTTTTCATCCAAAAAATGTTTTGAGCAAAGCCTTTCATGAAAAAAATAACAATCTCGATAGTTGTTTTGAAGATTATCGGCAATTTAAAGCATGCGCTGACGAAAGTGTAAAAAATGCAGTTAACGATGAATGGTTAAATATTATACAACATCAATTTCCAAATGAGATCGTTCAACAGTTACATCTAGCGAAATATGCTGATGATTTTTGGTTTATTATAAAAAATTATAGCGAAAATAATAAACGTCGAATTTTTGAAAATTTGGCCAATTTTGCTTTAACAATATTTTGCATTCCACATTCAAATGCTACTCCAGAAAGAGTGTGGAGTAAGCAAAAACTTGTTAAAACAAAAGTACGAAATAGATTAAGTTTCCAAATGTTACGCTCCGTATTATTATCAGCTCAATATGTAAAAGACAAAGGCGGTGCTGTTAAATTCATTCCAACAAATGCAATGATAGAAAAAATGAAAGAATCGTTACAAACACGTAAAAAAAAAATTTCAAATGCAGAGAAAAATGATATTAAAATGACGTTCGGAAATATTGCGTTAAACTCTAATATGAAACAACGATGTTGCGTTGAAGAGCTAATGTTTCGTAAAAAATATTCTGATATGGATGAAGAAAATAAGGCAAATAACTTTTTACCTTATTTTGCTAATTTAATTGAAAACGATAGTCCTGAAGAAGTTGTCTTGGATAATTTTAGTGATATTCCACATGAATATAATGAAAATAATATCTGTAATATTGATGAGGTGCGAGATGAAGATCAACATATTGATACTGGTAATTTAGTTAATGATTCGTTGATGTTACCTAAGAAAATAAAATCGAATGACACCATGAATTTAAATAATAATTCTGTAGATTCTGTTAACCAGCCTAATGTTGAAATGGCAATTTTTGAATCAGACTGTTGCATGGATGTAATGGCCAATGGTTTAATGTCAAATGTTGATTATTATATGCGCTCAAGCAGCCAATTTACGATTGGAAGATACCGTAGTCTTGATAATCACCCTATAAGAGATTATCGAGAATTCGACGAGAATGGACAGGTTCCAGAACTTTATACCCGTGAACATGAATTTCAACTTTGGTCAACAGAGTATCGAACGTTAAACGGAACTAATTACGTTGATGGTGATGTTATTGATGCATTTGGATGCATAAAAGAAAAAACATGGATAAATACCATTGTAGTTCCTACACAGCAAACTGCTAATTTATTGGTAAATTTTCAGGGGATGACACTTCCAAGTATTTGGTTTATGTTTCATCTCAGGTCTTTAATGAGCGGTAAAATTTTAATGCCTTATACGCTCAACCAACATTGGTGCTTATTTGTTATTGATATTGATAACAGATCAGTCACCCACATAGACCCTCTGATGATAGAGGATAATCAAATCCAATCGCGTTCAATTGTTTGTCATGAGCATTTCATTCAATTTTTGCAATCTGCTAACCAAAGAGGGTGCATTAATTTAAGAGATATTCACTGGACTTATAGTATATGTCGAATGCCACGAAAAATTCAAAGCGATGGTCATAGTTGTGGTCTTTTCGTAATGCACTACATGGATTGCATTGGCCGAAACGTTGACTTTGATTTGGAATTTGAATCTACTCCATATAGGCACGAAGTTGAGGAATTATTAATCCATAACTCTGAAAGCATGCGTGAAGTATGCTTATATTTCTACGACAGAAGCGATGTAGCAAGAAATGTAGACAAAGTCGAATGTGTTTTATGTAATCGTTTCGCTCATAGAAGATGTTACATACGTCATAACAATCAGGAGAATCCAGCTTTGCTGTACATCTGTGAATTGTGCTCAAATTCTGCGTAATCTTAAAATACGTACAGATATGAGCCACGCTTTTTTTGATATGCATATTCAATTATTCATTTTATCATTTTTAATATCAATATTATAAATTATTTCAACATTCTTTCATTCTTTTTTAAAATTAAAGTAAATATGCATACACGAATGTAAGTCGTACAAAAACTATACAGTGCTTCATTGTAAGCCACGTTTTTTTCGTATATTTCATTTCAATGATCATTGAAATGTACGGAAATGTAAATCGTATCAAAAACAGTAGTAAAAGCCACGCATTCTTTTGCCAAAAGTAAATCACCAAAAAAGTGTGATTATAATTTTGTATAAAGAAATTAAGTCGTACTATTATTTGGCTTAAATCTTTAAAAAAAATTCAATACAAAAAATTAAATTTAAATGTATTCTTAGATGTGTATGTCACACAATCTAAATATGACTTTATCCCTCGGTAGTTGTTTAATGTGCTTGTTGGCTTTATCGATCTCTCCGAGGCAATCGTGTAGAAAAGGGTTAGAATAAAAAGGCCCTTTTCTTATATCGTCAACGTTTCGGCGAACATTGTCGCCCTCATCAGGACAATATCGGAGCTGTCGTGATTTTTGTATATCTCAATGATGCTCTCATGCTATTAATAGCGGGGGAAAAACATCATTGAGATATACAAAAATCACGACATCCCCGCTATTAATAGCGGGGGAAAAACATCATTGAGATATACAAAAATCACGACAGCTCCGATATTGTCCTGATGAGGGCGACAATGTTCGCCGAAACGTTGACGATATAAGAAAAGGGCCTTTTTATTCTAACCCTTTTCTACACGATTGCCTCGGAGAGATCGATAAAGCCAACAAGCAAATTAAATTTAAATCTATACAATTTTATTTTTTAAATTATTTCAATTGTACAATGAATCCCTTCAGTAAACGTTCAAAACAGTTTTCCGTAAATTTATTATGGTAATATTATATTATTATACTACCCTATTGCTAATTTAATAATATTGTTTTCGTAAAAACTAACGTTATTTAAACAAGTTTGAAAATATTGTTACGAAATTACGATTTTTTTTGAAACGTGAAATAACGTTCTTTTTAATGAGTATTAAGCATTAAATAACTTCAATTCTTTTAAGTATTAATAATTATAAATGTTACGATTATTTGCGCTGGTCGCAATACATAGTATTGAATGAAGTTGTAAAGTAATATCCTTTTAACAACTGAAGAGGTTCATTAATTCGTAGATCTAGAAAATGACAATTTATTTCATTTGTGTGTAAGATATTGTTCGCATCAATATTATTGTAATAATTGTATATTATGTTTTGCGTAATAGTATTCAATGCGTAATTTTTGTTTTGCTGTTCTGATATATTTATTAATGTTTTAATAAGAGTTTAAAAATGTTTGTAATTTTAGTTTTTCGTGAATATATATATTTTACTAGCGATTTCAAATGCGCTTCACACGTTCTTTTCTTCTTTCTTTTAATTTTTACTTTATAAAGTTAGGACATTGTCTTCTTCACATGTTAATTATTGTTACTTAATTATTACAAAATTTGTTATTTGTTATCCTATTGTTTATAATTTTTAATACATTTTAAATTAATGCTGATACGCGAGCGCTTAAATAAACGCCCAATCAAACGACCAGAAATGTCCTCAAAATGGCGCGAGTGAAACTTTTAGGTAGGATTATAACGCAATGTAAACTTTCATACCAGGGTAGAAAAAAATAGACTTATATTTTTTAAATAATTCTAATAAATTATCAAACATTTCAATTAATTTCTTAAAATTTGTAATACTTTCATAATTATATATACATATATATTTTTTGTTAAATATTATTTCAATAAATTTATTTTAATTCAAATTGCAGATAAACATGCCAGACAATCAAGAACAGCAGGCCAAGGTAAATAATGTTTATTATTAAATAAATTCAAGTTTGTATAAACTAATAAAACATCGAAGATACAAAAATGTAATTTAATATTTCATTTTTTTCAAATACAAAATCTACGGTACAAATAATAAACGCATGTTAATTCTAGTTATAATAATTTGTTAGTTACATAATTGATTTACATAAATTATTTAAAAGGAGCAAAAAATTATATTTGTAAAACGTACGATTTTCGCGTATTTCGTCCTTAATAACTGCATTTAAAATAACGGTTTCTTAACTAGTTTGTAAAAATCCGTCAATTTAACATTTTAAAAGTTTTTTATTCTTTCAATATTTTTTAATTTTCGTGTGTGAAATACGAATGCATACTTTAAAAAGATGCGTAGTTACTACGCCAAATACTTAACCGTCATTTTAATTCCTTTCATTAAGCACGGATACGTGAAAATCAATACATGTCTTATAAAAGAGATGATGTTTATCAAGGGCGGGAAAGTCCTTTTATCTTCATGTATGTGCAGTAAAAGTCACAAAAACTTCAGTATGATCGCTTAAATATTCAATAAGATAATATCATGTCTCATGCTTTTTTCAATGATAAAACAAGACTTCCGTGTCGCAGTTATAGCTATGCAATTTTAACGCTCTTATTATATTGCTTTTTAATTATTAAAACTAGTTAACTAATATTTTATAATTTTTTATCTAGGAAAAAATAGAGGCTCAAAAAAAAATTGAGGCATTGATGGTCGAGATGAAGGCGTTGCAGGAGCAGCATGGCTTAATGAGTAGTAAGTACAAGCTCGTGATTAAAAAAAATATTCCAAAGTTAATTTGTTGCTTTTTTTTGTAAAGACCAAAATAAGATTGTAATTATTAGTCTATTTTTCAATTCTTAATTTTAAAAGAAAATAAATTGTTTTTTGCCCCTTTTATTATTGTTTCAATTTTTGCAAAATTGCTTTTTGCGTCTTATGATAGATAGAATTTAGATTCATAACAGGATAAAATGCAATCGATAAAGAATCAAATTACTTAGATTTTCAAAATAAATATTGAATCAGCTTTTACGACTTTTTTTATTTATAAAAATCTTATATTTGTAAAAACTTTTGTAAATTTTAAAATAAATAATATATTTTTATCCGCTTTTGAATAAAAAATCGAAAACTAAAAAATTTGAATTTATAGAAATAGATAGATATTTGATTCTTCAAACGAGTTTACATTAAAATCGGATTAGGGGGGCTGAGATATGAAAGTCAAATTTTGTAAATCCAAATATTTTCATAAAAGACAATCTTTTTTAGCTATTGATGACTGCTTTTCTATGTTTTTGTATACGTTTTTTGAGTGTAAAAATGTATGAAAATACGAGCATTGTTTTCCATTTCACGATCATTTAAAGTTATAAAGAATTTTAGCATCATTTTGCTTCATCGAAGAGTAACGTTCGTACATAAAAATATTACTAATAAATTATTTATTCATGTATTCATACCTGCAAATGGACTATTTAATTAAAAAAATATGGAAAAGCTCTTTAGAATGTTTCACATACGTGTTAAGATATTTTTTTCACCTACTGCGTTATGGATATCTTAATAGCAACCTGGGAGTTTCAGTAAATGTTTTTTACAAAATATAATCAATACGAGATCTCTGATCGCTTAAGTACATAAAAAATAAGCATTTTAATAAAATAACATATTATGGAGGATTGAATGCTTTAAAACTAGACCTTATATATGTACATTTACAGATGTTTTTGTATTGAAAAAATCTCAAGAATACTTTTTCTTTTATAATTTTTTTTACAATTTAAATACATTTTTTTAGATAGAAAATCTATTTTGATTTTTTAAGTCTTATAAATTTGTTTATCTCAATCCGAAGGATCAAACCTTCAAAATTTTGAATTTACAACAAATTCTAAATTGCATATAAAGCTGCTGAATTATTTTACCTAAAAACTAGATAAAATGTCCTTACAAAAGTATTCTACGCGTTTTCGGCGAAAAACTATTCCCTTAGGAGCCACGTTTTATTTTAAATTTGCAAAAAATGAAAAAGATTCTTAAAATCCCAACGTTGACTATCTGTAGCTCGAAATTTAATAGAGGAAAAAATCTGAAAAAATTCAGGAAGGTGTATGACACTAAGTAGAAGAAATCCTTCTTATAAAAAGCGACGAACTTTGTTGTGAAGCATTTAATGCGTTATTCCGATTGACCGTGAAGTCATTATGACGTTAACGTGATATTTCATTTTCAGCTCCCATGCAGACTGAGCAGGAGGGAAAACAAGAATCGGATGATAAAACTAAAAACATGAAACTTGTTCCAAGCGATGGTAATCGTAAGCATAGAGCTGGACGCTTTGTACAAGCTAAAAAAAATGGAAAAAAGTGGCGGAAAACAACGCCTATATGAGCGTGATAAATAAACGCCACATTGATTTTCTCAGCAATGGGCTGAGACCAAGCGATTTCGGTAATATTTTAATTAATTTCAATATAATTTTTCATGTATTGCTTTCTCCAAGAGAAAGCTTCATAACGGTGCAAATCATAAAATCGAAAATTGTTATTCATTTCAATGTTTGAACTGGTGCAGTTAGTTGTTTGTAACTCAAAATTAATTAGATATATTTTTAATTCACCATAATTTGCAATAGTAAACAGTTAATGGGACGCACTATCTTTGAGAAAGCATACTGCTACTGAGTTAGCAGCGGTTTTAAGATAATCACAATTTAATTATTTTAATAATTTATTATAACTCTTTCAGCGCGTCCAGGCAAAAAATGGAAGGGTCCTAAAAACCAAAAGAAAAATGAAGCAAACCAAGAAAAAAAGAATTAAAATTTAAAAATCTGTAAACAGGTTATCGAAACAAAAATGTAATAAAAGTTGTAAAAATCAAGTGTGAAGCTATTGGATGATTTCTATACAAAAATTTTGACTAATAGCCTTCTTTTAAACTGGATAAAACATGTAAAAGATGTTGCAGCTGACATTTTCTTGAAGATGGAACAAGCAAATATATAGGTTTTTATTATTATTATTCTCATAAGGAGGTCTGAAGTGCTAATTTTTTAAATTTTTTGTCAGGAATTTACTAATGATCACCGAAATGACTATCTGCAGTGTGTTTTCACCTCCAGACAACTCTGCAGCGCCACTGCAAACTTCAGCGAAAAGTTCGGGATGTACACAGCTCCGATTTTTCTCTTGCTTTAAAAAAAAAGAACAATGCCTCGATTCACTGCTCAAGCTAAATCTGCTTTCTAGCACTTTGTTTTCAAAACGTGCACTAGCCAGGCGAAAAGAAGAAAAACTAACGATGTATATAGTCGAGTAGAGTAAAATCGTTATATGAGGAAAGTAATTTACAGGACGGCGGCATCACTAGGAAATCCCTATAAACAGTAACGTTGTTATCGCTCTTTCTTTCTCTCTCTCTCTCTCTCTCTCTCTCTCTCTCTCTCTCTCTCTCGCTCTCTCGCTCTCTCGCAGCAAGAGGAACTCAGCTCGTCCCCCTTATTTTACACTCAGCAAGCTCTTGCCTCTCACGCGATTTTTTCCCGCGCGTTATCTGGCGATCGCTTGTTTCGGAGCTTTTTTTTCTCGGCCGCGATGTGTCCATGAGCGTCCCCGGACCCGCACTGATCACAAATCTGTCTCACTTGTGGCTTATCGCTTGATTGTTCAGTACTTACGTCAATTCATCGATGTATAATCACTGCTATTTGTCGCTCGCTAGCGCGAGAAAACCTTTTGGTGCTTCGAATCTTTAAATCTATTCCTTTGTTATTCACCCTACATGAAAAAACTCTCCCCCCCCCCCAGTTACACAATATACACTGTTCTCTTCGCATTTCACATCAACTTCTTCACAATGAAGGCATAAAATGTCTTTTCAGTGCATTTCAAAGTAGGTATGACTCGTGTTAACAGGTGAAAAAACAATGTCAATTTATCAACATTTTTTACTAATGCACTTTGCATGAAACTTTCTTATCTAATTTACAGTTTATGTCTAAATTGAAAAACAATAAATCGCATCTATGTTGAGAGATCTAATGTTAACTATTCTCTCAACTGTTTAGATCTGAGTTTTATGCAAATTGTCCACAGGCGCTCATCTTTGGTCAATTCTTAGATGGCTTAGTTTTTTTTCTTTTTGTTTCAAAGTACAATAACATTCAATATAAAAAAGTATATTTTACATTTGCATTTGTTTTTATATAATATTATTAGTATATTCATCATATTGTTTAATTAGTATTAATTTTAATTAGTATTAATATTCAATCAGTATGCTAATTTTATAATTAATCATTTTTAATTTGAAGCTTAGTTAAAACGCGCTAAAATAAAGAAACAAGCGGAACGTGAAGCGCAAGTATACTACTTTGGACAAACATCTATGGCATGAAGTTGGTTGCTCAGCACCATAATCGATTGTATGCTGTGAAGGCAAACTATGAGCACCCACGATGTACTCTCGAAGCCCAACACTGGATCTAGGGGAGAGTGGAGCAAATCTATGAGTCTTTTTTTGATAGACGATATTTTTCCCGTAAAATTGGTTTTCGATTCGGCCACCGCATAAACCTTAAATTTTTGATAAAAGCTAACTAAAAATAATATTTGCAGGTGTTAAAATATTTAAAAATATACGGTTCTACTTAATTAAAAAAAAAGACAGTTTTTTCAGATTTGCCCTAACTACGGAGCATTCGCCAGAAGTTTGGGGCAAATCTAAAACATTACCAAAACAGAGCGATTTCATTATAAATAGTAAATTTAAAATATTCGAGGGGAAACTACAAGAAAAGAGCTTTAATTTAAGCTAAAGATTGTTCAAATTGATCACTTGGTTTAAAAATTACAAGCATTTGGAAAAATCATAGAAAAAAATTCATAGAAAGTTTCTTTTTTTAAATGACTCAATAATATATAATAATATATTTTCTATAGCTTTTTTACATTAAATGCATTTGACCTTTTGTCTAGTATAAAAGTAGTAGGGGTGGGTTATACCCCGCCATCGTCGACAAGGGAGATGGCGCCGACTGGGCCGACTGGCGCCAGTGACGTCACGGCGAGGGGTGCAATATAAACGACGGCAGACGGTGCCGCCGGAGAGGGGCGGCCGGACTCGCGGAGAGGGTGGCGGCCCCGCGGAAGGGTTAGCCGGGGGGGGGCCAGCCTGACTCCGCGGAAGGGTTAGCCGGGTGCCCCGCCCGGGGGCCAGCCAGACTCCGCGGAAGGGTTAGCCGGGGGCCAGCCTGACTCCGCGCCGCCGCCGCCGCCCGGGTGGGAGCCTGGCACCGCGGTGACGAGCGCTGACTCCGCGCCGCCGCCCGGGTGGGAGCCTGTGCGTGGGGGAGAGAGAGAGAGATGGTGGAGTGTGCGCCAGATGGTGCGAGAGAGAGCGTAGAGCGCAAGAGTCGAGAAAATTCCAAGTCCCCCGAAATAGAGAGAGTGGGGATGTCTGGAATGGGAAAAGCCGAGAGGTACGATATAAACGACGCATGCGCTCTGCGTCTTCTGCCACGCGCCAAGAGATGCGAGGGAGAGAGAGTAGAGCGCAGGCGAAAATTTCAAAGTCCCGCCCGAAGCTAGCCGAGCGGGGCCGAAGCCGACCGATGCGGCGTGCGTGGGCGAGCGAGAGAGAGAGAGAGGCGCGCCTGCCAGGGTGTTTGAAAAAACAAAACACTTTTCACTTTTACACACACTTATTACATTTTTAATAAAAACACTTTACATGAAGTAGTTGGCATACATTAAGCACAGCACTACGTATATTTCTATTTCGTCCGTAACAGGCTCACTTATAGTTGTAAACACGTCGCGCATTAACGCCCCGAGCCGTCGGGGTGGATCCATCACAGGAAGGGGTGGGCCAATGAAAAGATTGTAGCGTGGGTAGAAAAATTTTTTGCTAAACACCTCCATCCGCACCTCCTTGTTTATGATGCTTATGTGCACCTCCAAGGTATGAGACAATAATTCCGCGATGCCCCAAGCATCGTACGCGGGTTGGAATACTCCGTTCTGAAAGCGGTCATTGTGCTTCCTTAAATTCCGCCTCTCCCTCCTTTGCCTTTCCCAATACTCAAACTGGAAAAAAACAATATTTAATAAGCACTTTTATAATATAAGTATAATAATAATAAATTATTTATACATACCACGACAATTGATCTTTTTGGCCCTATGGAGGAGGGGTTAAAGTAATATGGCTCGACACGCACCATAACGATGTGCTTCTTGCTAGAATAAGGCCCAAACTGACTCTGGCGTATTTTTTCGTCCTCTCGAGAAGTCCTTCCTCTCAAAAAACAAAGCCGCCTCCACGGACATCTTGCGCAGATAACATTTCCCGAAAAAACTCGGAAAAGCGAGCCAGAGTCTCTGAGAGAGGGGGGACTGTCTGGAAAGTCCAGCCGAGGGGTGCGTTATAAACGAAACGGACAGTATGCATATGCCGAGGGGGACGGCGCTAGCCGAGGGGAGCGAGGCGAGGGGAGCGGCGCTAGCCGAGGGGGAGTGAAGCGACCCGAGGGGCCGAGAGCATCGAGCCGAGATCACTGAAAAAATGATAACGAGTTGTAGGTGTAATTAAAAGGTGTACGACTAATGGACACAAATTAAGCGAATGAGATCAAATGCATTGACTTTGAATAGACCGTGAATTCATAATTGGCTTTTTAAGATAAAGGTTGTAAATGTAACAAACTAATTTTCGAAAAACCGTTAACTATTGAAAAGCATGTGGAGTATACAGGCTATGTGATAGGAAAATGAGAAAACACGGAAATTCCATTTACTCTATTTTTATTTTTTTTAGCCACTCTGTGAAGATTACATAAGAAAACGGTTACAATTCACACGCACACATTTACAACGACGATCATTTTTTTTTTGATTACATAGTTTTATTCGTCGACAATATTTTTTACATTTTTATTTTTTAGACACTCTGTGAAGATTACATAAGAAAACGGTTATAATTCATACGCACACATTTACAACGACGATTAATTTTTTGATTACATAGTTTTATTCGTCGACAATATTTTTTTTACATTCTTATTTTTTAGACACTCTGTGAAGATTACATGAGAAAACGATTATAATTCACACCAGCACACATATTTACATTTTTTTATAGCCACTTTTTTCGGGTAAAGAATTAGTATTTGTAGAATATTTTTGTGTATACTGCTTCCACTGCGAGGTTGAAGCCGATGTCTCCTTCTTTTTTTCCTCGGTCTCTGGAACGAGCTTTTCATAGCCGGCCTTGCTCTGATTAGGACCCATCTCGTCGGCGGTATGACCTTCGCGAACGAGTGCACAGAACATTTATACTGCACAAATTGTCGTGCCTGCGTTTACACTTTTGGCCGTTCGAGCAATAAATTATTCTTTTGCCTTTACACCGCGGGCTGCGCATTTTTAACATTGATTCAAGGCGCTCAGCGATAAAATCATTCAAGGTTGTATTATTTGAAAATAGTGTAAGAAAAGATGATAGAGAACCACCATCAGACATGTGGAACAAAAAATTAAGGCAATAATGCCCACAGACGTCAGAATTGAGGCTTTGCAACTGCTGGACATTCCAATTGTAGACTCGGAAATTTCGTCTAAGTCGATCGATGTGATTCGGGTCGGTTGGTGGTAGTCCATAACTGTCAAAGTAAGTCCCTTCGCCAAGCCTGTTGATGTAGATTGCAACCCAATGTGAACCTGGTTTAGTGCTATCATCTGTATTAACTACAAGGGCACAAGGCCTCGGTAATGTGAATGGAATGAGGTCTGCCGGAAAAACACCCACCGTCTGCACTGATGCTTTCACAAGCACACGAAGTATCTGTAGTGAGTTCATCGTGCACTTGGGTGTAGAGCGCTTCCTCGCCTGCTTGATACTCCCCACTATTGACGGAAACGCAGGCTGTAGAGGGGGTAGCCGGACTCTGTGGTTGCGACTTGCCAACGTTTAAATCCTCCAACTTTTCTCGTAGCTCATCGGATGGTTTTTTTTGACTTTTACGCGGGGGTTTTTTAGCATCGGGGGTATCTCTCGGGCGTCTGTCGCTATTTGAACGTGTTACATTCGGCGTGTACAGCGATTTCAGAATCCACAACCTCAGCTTGTACGTATAGCTCAGAGCACACGTAAAGTATTCTCTTTTCCGCCCGTGAAAGAGACAATAATGCTCGTTAATCCTCGGTAGATTTTTGAAGGATGGGCAGCCGTATTCTTCTAAATTCACTACGTGGCGCCCGAAAAGCTGCTCCAACAATGTCTGTTTTTGTACTCCGCGCACATAGATACGCAGCGCACTTCGAGCCACCTCGCGGAGCACTTTGTAAACGTCTTCCAGATTAGACTCACCGTCGAACCACTCGATCCCGTGATGATAGCACGCTAGATATGTATTTGTAGCAAGTATTCCTTTAGACAACGCGTCGCAGATGTATGGCGGTTTCACTATCCAGTGTGCGATAAAATTACTATGGACCCCCAAAACAGCAATTTCTTTGGGTAGAAAATCGCCGTTGCAGTCGTGAAAAGCCTGAATATCGATGATATAATCGGTCTTCTCCATTATACGCAGAAGAAAAAAGTACGTACGGCTTGCGGGGTTCAAAACGGACTGTCACCGCACAGCAGGAGGCCCAAGCGCTCTACCAACGTTCGGAGGCCTCCGCGCTCCCCACCCGTCTCTGCTGTTACCACCTACGAGTTATAGTCTATTACCACTTGGCGTGCTGCATCTATTTCTAAAACGTTGTCAAACTCTGCGTAGAGGATACAATTTATAGTTTTAGACAATGGCTTATCGAAGCGGACTTCGACTCTAATGGATCCGTTTTTTACGAGATTCCAATGCCCAGCGTAATGAGCCGACAGATCGGGGGTGAGATCGAATGCGAAGAGGCAGTAGCCGTCGGGATACTCGCTCCGCCCAATGTCATTGCCCTCGTTCATATAATGTATACCGGTGCCGGAGAATAAGT
>JACCIB010001596.1:0-27978 GCA_018906965.1 Philotrypesis tridentata | reverse complement strand
TTGCCACTTCACGTATAATACAAGTATTCATGCCGCAACAAACTTCACACCGTTTGAATTAGTATACGGAAAAACTGCACGTTTTCCAATCAAAATACCATCTGATGAAAAACTTCGCACATACAATGTTTACATCAGAGACCTAATACTTCGGCTAGATGAAATGAAAGTATTAGCAGGCGAAAGACAAATAAAAAACAAAATAAAGTCGAAAGAAAGATATGACAAGAAAATACGAAAGTTTAAAGGCAAAATAGGCGAATATGCACGCTTAATCAATGAGCCAAGAACAAGTAAATTTGATGCCTACCGAAACAAACCACTAAAAATTGTCGAATTTGTTGGCAGAAAAAATGTCATTTTAGAATACCCCAATGGCAAAAGAATTAGAAAACACATTGACAAACTCAAAGATGTACACACAAAAACTGATGAGTCAGAATCAGAAAACAATTCTGATTAACTTTCACTTGTGTTACAGATGAATCACCGCTCAATTCAATTCATCTTCGTCATCATCAGCCTACCAGGTTTAATTGCGGAAAAATTACATTCAATAGAATCATTATCGCCAAACCCTGGCATTTATTACGAAAAAACAAATACAGTAAAAATAATTAGAACGAACTGGAAAGTCAACATAGTCATTGACGTTGACCAATTCTTAGATATGCATAACCTATCACAATCTCACGTTGAAGTATACAACAAATGCATTACAGTCATAGAAGAACATAAATGCAAAAATGCTCTAGGCACTGATCTGCTAGAAATCAAACAACAAAATCTGGCAGAATTAAGAAAAACAATTAAAGACACCATCACCACTTTAGGTCCAGTAGAATATCCTAACTCGAAATACCCCTCGAGTATCAGGATGAAAAGAATGGTACCCCTAGGATTTATAGGATCCATGAGCAAGTCACTGTTTGGACTTGCAACAGAGGATGACATTCACAATGTCAACCAGAACATTGACCAATTGTTCCAAGATCAAAAACAAGTAATACATTTAGTAGACCAGAATACGCACATAATAGCAACAAAGTTTGAAGAATTATACAAAATAACAAAAAATCACCAAACCATCCTAGAAAGTTTCGAAAAATCACTTACTAAAGTAATAACAAATGTACTAAAAGAAAGTGTACAAATGAAATACCTAGTAGAGATAATACTCTATGTCAAAAGATTAGACATGACCATTGACCACATTACAAAAAGTCACGAAAAATTACTTGACATATTAAGGGAAATAAAGAATGGTAAAATTCACCCAGAAATACTCTCGAATAATATTCTGCAAGAAATAAACACAGATATCAAGAGAGTGAGTAAGGACATGAATTTACCAATATCTTCTGAACACATGAGAACAGAAGAAATAATTAAAATTTCCAAAATTGATGCACTACATCAAAATGGAAAAACAATAATAATCCTACACTTACCATTAGTAGACCACGCAGAATATCAATTATACAAAATGCACCCCATTGCGATACCATAATGGCATCATAACATTAGTTTGGGAATGGCTCACATAAAGCCATCTCACACTCATATTGCTACAACAATAGATCAAACGAAATACATAAAATTCAATGAAAACAGATTAAACAAATGTTTAACCACCCATTATGCACAAATCTGCCCGATCCTTGGTCCACAACACAATACTCCCAAATCGACAGATTGTGAAATTACATTATTATTAGACCCAACAATTGACACCATCAAATATTGCGATATTAGAATCAACCCTTTGACCTAAATACAATGGAACTATTTGGAGCAAGACAAATCTTGGCTATACTCCACAACTTTTGAGACACCAATGACCCTCATTTGTAAAGAATACCCTGAATACAAAATAACAATTAAAGAAGCAGGAATATTAAGAATATCACCTCAATGCATAGCTAAAACTGCAACCACAGTTCTAGCAGGTGAAAGCACAAAACAAACAAATTTCACGTACATATATTCACCAAATATAAGCCTGAAATTAACAGAACCCACTTTTATCACACAACATCGAAACATACCCAAACACCCACATATTTAAAATTAATAATAATGACCTGTCAATAAATCACGAAAAAGAAAGACCCCTAACTGAAATTTTAAAAGAATTAAATCAGATAAGCAATCACAAACGCAAAGACTTCAAAACTAACACCCTAGTTTATGGAGGAATAACTACACAAATAATAATTTTCATTACAATAATTTATATAATAGTAAAGACAAAATTGACTCTGCGCACCAAAAAGCAAACACACAAAATACACAAACACAACACAAAAAATATCGACATTACAGAACTACAAAATATAACAATAGGAGAAGGCGCGAAAGCCAAATATAACACACGACGAGACGTACAAACACCACAGATGACCTTAGATCTACCTACAGCAAGCGGAAGTCAACTAAAACAACGATTTTCGTTTTTAGAAAAATAACGACATGGCCACGAAGCAGCGGAAATCAATCACCATTTTCTGTGACAATGACATACCCATGTATGCTATACTAAGAGAATTCGAGTACATAGCAACACCAGTAACAATGCACTATGAACAGCATAAATTTGAAGCAGGAACAAAGAAAATAACCATGATATTCAACACGGAATGAGATGCAACCAAAGCATACGAGAGAAGAGCAACATTGATAAAACAGAATAGATTCAAAAGAGCCACAAACTCACAAGCAGCTAATCGACGAAACATACCAATGGATGAAGAAATAGAGGACACTAAAATAAAAAAATCATGTCCAGTAAAATCAGAAGTGCATGTTGTAAACAAACAACCTGCTCCGATGGACAATCATAGACTATTCTGCACATTACCCTGGGAATACTCCGACACAGTTAAGGATGAACTATTCTTCAGAGCATTTGCAAAATATGGACCATTAGTATACTATCAGACTATAAAAGACAAAAAAGGAAAACTTGCATATGGATATGTACAATACTTTGAAGAAGAGGACGCAGAAAAAGCAAAATTAGATTGCGACGCTAGATACAACGCCGTATACTCAGTACCCAGAAAACCATCAAAATCAAACAAAGAAAAGTACACAAAAAAACATGACAAATGCAATAAACACATCGACATAGACATTTACCATTTGCACGAAAAAACCTGCATTAAACAAACTCTATGGAAGGAGAAGTTGCAAAAATCTAAAATACCAATTGCAATCCACCAAGAAGATATAGAATCTGCAAACGAGGATCTGATGCCAGATGTAGAACATAACAAGAAAAAAACAACAGCAAACAACACGGAAGACATGTCGACCGAACAAGAAAATGCATTACTAGACGAGACGAATTACTTAAATATGGACTTATTGAACATTTAAACACACCCTATTTGAGACAGTAAATAAACACATATTACCTTTAAATGTGCACACCCCACACACCACTGTCTGTGACTAACATACAAATTTACGCTCACTAAAAATAAATTAAGCACACACATTTGTGTTGCAGAATAGCTAAAATGGACACCATTAGTCTGAACATTGACATTCCAATTCGTTACCAAGAAAAAGATTACCCAAGAGAACCACTTGGGATATCAATAGCTCACGGTTCTTACAAAATCGAAGACATCAATATTCATATCAAGAATGACATACCATCATTCATGAGATTCCATACCACACCAATGCGTTACGTTCCATGGCAGTATAGACAACCACTATACACCGTGGGAAAGAAAAATAAGCTCACCAAGCAAAAACCTAAAGAGGCAGAAAGCAACATTTCAAGCAGTTCAGATGAAGAACCAGATAATGACAATATCATGGCTACCATCCATGCAGCAAGGAAAATCTATTTCTCCGTAAATGACGAGGAAACAAGAGACGAACTACTCGATTACCTACAAATGACGACATGCATGGTTTACCACCATCTGTCCTGGGAAGGAGACATGAAAGTCCCAGACAAATACATAATAGAAACCATTTTCCACGACAAAGAAAACGTAGACAAAATAATAAAGAAAGTATGCAAAAAATTCAAGTATGCTAAACATCAATGGCAAAAACAAAATGAAAATTGCACACGAGGAGACAATGAAACATCTGACAACGATCAAGAAAAAGAATCAGACAACGATAGTTGGGGAAATAAAGAAATGAAAAATAATTGGAAAAAATTAGACATAACACCAGTCGAGACCGAACAAGAAGATTGGGATAAAGAGTTAGAGGAAAAAGAAGCCAAGAAAAAATTAGACAACAACGAAATACCAGTAGAACCAAAAGCAGAATGGATCGCGGAATATGCAGCTGACATCTTAAAAGAAGATGTTGACAACAAATAATGACAATACGTTCACCAACGTATCACATACACACACACATCACAAACATTACTCACACACAGTCACACAACACTGTTTGAAGAACTAACCATGTGAACCAATAGCCAAACTAACCCGCTATGCATGAAACGAAAAATTTCGTTTATAATTAAGAAAATTACACATGACCCAATTAACACCACATATTTTCTTTTTATTCTGTTACAGATGAACCGCGGAGAAGCAGTAAATACAGAGGACACTACCAGTGATGAAGGGGCTGCTGCAGCAAGACCTCCAGTAAACCTGCAAGTAGAATACCATGATTTGCACATCAAACAGTTTGACAACCCGGATGCAAACACCATTAAAATTTTGCATACTGGAAATTTGCAAAAAGCTGCAGAACTACTGCAAGAAATTGACCCGAATGCATACATCCAGCATTTCGCATGCAAATACTCCTCCATAAAGGTATGCAAAGCCACATACGAGCATGAACTAACAGAACAAGAAATCACAGCTATTGAACAATTAGCTCTATGCACGAGGACCATAAATGAAGATGACCTCACAGAAGAAGGCGTCGACGGAAACACAGACTTTAGTAAAATCAAAATAAAATACGCAGACGAGCAACATGACGACGTGCACAATTATTTTGCAACTTATGGCAAAATTATCAAATTTGACATAGTGCCATTAAAAAACACAATAAACGAAGAAATGCACCAATACATTGCCTTCATCCACTTTGCACACGAAAACTCTGCAAAAGCCGCACAGGAACTATGCCCAGAGAGGTACCAACCACAGTATGGAAGGACCAATAGCAGACAAGAAAACCGCCCTATTAATAAATTAACTTTATGCATAAAGGTACCGCGAGGAATGTTGTGCAAAGAAGCAACACGATACTTTGCACAATTGGGAGAAATAATTTCCACCAGATACACACTCATACCTCTGGAAAAATGTGATGCAAAAACCCATACACACATGGGCTTCATCAATTTCTGCAAGGAAGAAGACATAGAAAATGCATTAAAAAAATGCGATTAGAAATTTCTGGCCGTCTACCAGGCAAGAGCAGATAGGAAAGTTCATGGACTATGTGGCAAATCCATTGCAGTTACCAACTGGAGGCTGCATTTAGAAGAGTACAAGATGCAAGCAAACAAAGACATGCACTAAAAACAAAATTTTTTTTTACATACCCTTGTATTTTAATTTTTCTTTTGCATATGTTATAAATTTAAATATATATTAGGATAAACACAGCCGTAATGAACATGATCATTTATTCCATTGACCCAAGCGTCCCCTAGTTTTAAGTACTAACAATAAAATTAAGATAAAATTTCACTTTCAACTAACACAAAGGGCATAAAGAAACAATCAAAAGGCAGAATTACACTCCCACACAATGGGAATTCTTCAATCAACCCACCCCCAACCACCCTGCATTCGATACCATCGTTTGCCGGGACGGCAAACCTTCCAAGGGGGGGAGGATGTTATGTGACGATGCCGGACGACCAAATCGGCAACGTCGCATAACTCATAAGATATTACAGAAGTGCACTAAGTGCCTAACTGTCGCCAAGTCGGACAAAGACGAGCGATAGCGGTACTTCTCCTCCAGCCCTCGAAACGCTGACCAAGCGCTCCGCCCTCCCATGCGCCGCCGGACTTTACCCGAAGTTCACGAGTGCAAGAGAGAGCGAAGTAGCTAATGAAACGAAGAGAGGGATGGGGGAGAGGTAAGAACAATTAGTGGGAGAGAAAGTGACGCGCTCTCTCCCATGCATAATTGCGCGTCCTCCGGCAGAGCGTCTTGAGCCACCGAGCGGACTCGACGTGTTTCCTTCAAGTTACCTTTACGTAGATTTTCCTTTATTGTTCTCATAGAGGCCCGAGTGGCATTTGTTTAATTGTAATTGATTTAATTTGGATTTTTGGGTTAGTAAATAAACGCTCAATTCACAAACTATTTTCATCATTGCCTTGCGTGCGGTCGACTTTATTTTACACTAACTCCAAGCGCCCCATAGCTCCTGGACGCCGCCGCTACTATATAAACTGCACATAAGTTGCGCTCGTATTTTCTACGCTAAAACGGACTATCTAGCCCAGCTGATCTATTCTGCAAAAACCAAGGTAAGAGCTCAAATAAATTTACTAATATATTGTGCGTCAAATTAACACGTTGTTCGATTTCGCGGCAAGTTTCCGATCAAGCTGATTAATTGAAGCTTGGCTAAGCACGCCTGTGTGTTTCTCGTGTTGCGCGCTCCCCTATTTCTTGTTTTCGCGTCAAAACTTTGAGCGCGAACCTAACATATGCATTACTCAGAAAATAATTATGTATATTCTTTTCCTGATAGATAAGTATAAAAATGTTAAGAAATAAAAAATTAATCAAATATAATATTAGATGATACTTGTAGATAGTGCCCAAATACAGCTAAAATCTATAGTATGGAGAGTTGGCTCTCGTAAAACAAATCTATAAATATAATTCAGGCTTACTATTATTACTCGTAATATTTTGTTTTAAGGGGATCAAGAACGTTCAAAAAGCAGTGATTTCGTATATTCGAAACCACTCCGAGGCTATTGTTACGATCGCTGTGAAAATTTGGGAAATAATTCATAAAGAGGTAAAATTTACGGCATGACTGCAATATTTAAAAAATTTTGAAAAAATATTAAAAAATAAGTTCCGCTTTCCTCCGCTAGGCGATAAAAGCGCTGCATTCGTTCCATGCATCCGAGAAAATGCATTATAAAAGTTATTTGACGAAAAGAACGCATAAAAACCGAGTTTACCCGTAAACTAATTTATATAAGGTATATAATAGTCACAAAAATATTAAGTTTTCGAGCGGAATGAAAGAGTAAAACCGAATCTTCGTGTAGCAAACAAACTCTTCCGCTTTTACCTTTCGGAGGGGTAAGAAGAGGGTAAGAAAGAGGAAAAATGTTATTTCTTTGACAGGCAACAGAAGGCGCAAAATTTTATTTCTCAAGTCTTCCCGGAAGATCGGTAATGCAGCTCGAACAGCACGCGCGACCGGCCCGAGCAAGAATTTTTTCACCATAGATTTTCATGCAAAATTTTTTCTACCCACACTTTCAGCATCGTGTATTTCACCGGGGATAAGTGTACATAGCCACTCGCTGCAAGCTGTACTACGCTCTTAGTAAAAGGTAGCGGCAACTTGGTACACGTGTTCACCACCTGGTACCGAACGCTTAGACCGCGCGGCAGTTTATAAAACTTGACCTGTGGGTAGGCCGGGGTCACAGGTCATAGTGTCCCTTTTATGACGGTTGATTTAGATCGTTGAAATTAAATTTGAATTTGAATAAATAAGTTGGCTAACAAAAAAATTTAATAGATGTAAACGATTTATAAAACTAGAAAAGGCTAACCGAATTTGAATGACAAAAATCGATTTGTAATTACTTAATAAAGTGAGTGCTCAGATTTTCATGATTACACTAACAAAGTTTTGTTTTTCAATTTTTCAATATTATGAATTTTTGTATAAAATATTATTCGTTTTTAAAATTTACTAATAATAAAAAAACTTGAATCATAAAAATCGGATGATGTCACATTAATTAATTTAGGCCAAGCGCCCTAGCTTTTTTGTGGACATAAAAGTAGCCCGGCAATGGATACCGCGATTATATAGAGAAAGGGAAGCCCATATACTTTTGGACACGAAATCTGTGCGGGAACGTTGTTTATTATTAATAATAAGATGCAAAAAAGAATTTTTTTTTAGTTTTTTGCTTTTAACTCGTAAAATAAGAGATTAACGTAAAAAAGTAGAGAGAGAAAAGTTGTAGCTGATTAAATTGCGAAAAAATTCATATATTAAGCGTCTCTATCCGATAAATGAACATGGAGGAAACCTCGGAAAACCGTGGAAAACACCGCAAAATCGACGTTTTTTTAAAAATTGAAAACTCAGCCATTTTTTAACTTTTAAGGCTAAAATTTGAAATGAAGGAAAGGCTTTATACCTACTTTCATGTCCCCAAAAACTGGAATGATTTGAACAAGAAAATGTTTTTTTTTAGATTTGCGAAAAAAGGGTTTTGAACAGATGAAAAACGAACTGAAACGTGAGCGAAAACGGCCGAGCGCGCGGCAGTGGTGGCAGAGAAAGTGTATATAGATATACAAGCGCGCTACGATGCCGCGCGCTCGGCCGTTTTCGCTCACGTTTCAGTTCGTTTTTCATCGATTCAAAACCTTTTTTTCGCAAATCCAAAATATACACTTCGTTGTTCAAATCATAAAATCTTCAACGCTGTATTCCAAATTCCAGTAGGACTCCCCAATTTCTCGTGCTCGCGCACACAAAAATGCACTAAAATCGTACAAAAAAAATTCAATTTGCAATTATGCAAAAAGTAATTGGCGCAGAGCTTCATTTTTTGGCGACATGAAAGTAGGTATAAAGCCCTTCCTTCATTCTAAATTTGAGCCTTAAAAGTGTAAAAATGGCTGAGTTTTCAATTTTTAAAAAAACGTCGATTTTGCGGTGTTTTCCACGGTTTTCCGAGGTTTCCTCCATATCCATTCATTGGATAGTGACGTTCAATATATGAATTTCTTTGCAATTTCATCAGCTACAACTTTTCTCTCTTTACTTTTTTACGTTAATCTCTCATTTTACGAGTTAAAAGCAAAAAACTAAAAAAAATGCATTTTTGCATTTTATTATTAATAATAAACAACGTTCCCGCACAGATTTCGTGTCCAAAAGTATAAGGGCTTTCCTTTCTCTATATAATCGCGGTATCCGTTGCCGAGATACTTTTAACTCCACAAAAAAGCTCGGGCGCTTGGCCTAAATTAATTAATATCAAATCATGCCATTTTTATGATTCAAGTTTTGTTATTATTAGTAAATTTTAAAAACGAACAATATTTTATACAAAAATTCATAATATTGAAAAATTGAAAAATTTTAAGGAAAAATTTTATTTGTAGAGGTTGTGCCCTTAGGTGTGACCAGGTGTGACCCTCATTA
Source organism: Philotrypesis tridentata (assembly GCA_018906965.1). Classification (NCBI taxonomy): domain Eukaryota; kingdom Metazoa; phylum Arthropoda; class Insecta; order Hymenoptera; family Pteromalidae; genus Philotrypesis; species Philotrypesis tridentata. The sequence continues at coordinate 18,590 of JACCIB010001596.1, read as the reverse complement.
GAACGCTCTAGCCAAGGGTCTGCCACTGGTGTCATAAAAGGCTTAGTCCTCTCTGTACGGGAACCCATATAAGACAGCATTAGAAAAAAAATCTACTCTCAATTTTCAAATAAACAATTTTTAAACAAAGATAATTTTTGGCTTACGTCAGTTCATACGTAATGATTACTTATAGTTACAAAACTTGAATCACAAAAATCGGAGCATTTTCACTGTTATCGATTCACAGTCTGTAAGTGAAGATTATCAAACTAGTCTAATAATCTCAGATTGTTACCATTCGATTTTTATCATTCAAATTCTGCTGAAATAAGCCTTTTCTGTAGAATTACATATCTGTTCATAAAGTATTTATTTTGCAAATTTTGAATTATTATGAATTGTTCACGTTCAGCCTCCGAGATCGCCCTTTACCCTCATAAAATTTTCGGAAACACTACCCATTTTTTCACCATAGTATTTGATGCCCAATTTTTTCTGCCCATACTCTCAGCATCGCGCGTTTCGTCGGGGACATGCGTAGGTGGTAGCCACTGCATGGTAAGCTGTGCTGTATTCTCAGAAGGTGGTGAACACATGTTGGCCTGCCACGCATTGCTACCGTTGGTGTGCGTTGATCAGCCCGGACTAGTAGGAGAATGCAAAAAAAACCTTCAGCTAAGGAAAGATAGAAGATGGCACCACTTGTTTATGCTAATTATTAAAATAAACTAATATTTTGAAACTTTTATCCATGCTTGAAGATAAATTTTGTTTTTTTTATGTACAATTACGTTTACCAAATTCGTCTAACTTTAAAAGAAAAATAGTTACAGAGGAAACTGTAATTTTAAGTTATCGACACGTAGCTTCGAGATTTTTGAAACGTTCTTGATCCCCTTAAGTCATATTTTTTAATTAAAATCTTTTATAATCTGCTATCGTAATATGTGTATTCTCTTAATATCTTGTGTATAGTATGGAGCGTTGGCTTCTCGTTATAAGTCAAATCCATTAACATGAATGTACGATTGATACTGGTAATTTTTTGGATTAGATAATTTTTATTTTTAATTAAAATCATAGATAATCTGCTATCCAAATACACCTGTTCGCCTATTATATAGTGTAAACCAAATAAAAATTGTGTGCTTATTATGAAATAAAAAAATTATAGTATAAGTAACATAAAATTTAGCTGTTATAAAATTAATTGAATATTTAAAAATGTATTCGTGTCTGCAGAAAAAAGCCCTTTTGGAATTTCTTATAAATAACTAATCGATATTTTCATTTATTGTAAAACATTCATCCAAACTATTATAGTCTGATAGTTATTATTTTAAAATTTGAACCTAATCCCAAAATACTTGTAATAAATTAATTTACAAACATAAATAAACATACCTTTCTCTAGAACACATGTATATGTACGTTTTCTGGAAAGCTATAATTTGTCAGAGAATCATCCACATATAATATAGGTTGTAAATTGTTACTAAACTTTTAAACTCATTTTTAATTTTCAGATAACAATAATACCGAACCAGACGATTATTGATGTAAATGGTAACAATATTAAAATTATTATGTGCTATATAATAACCAGGAGATGATAGGAAAAGTTATGAAATATTCATTTATACTTAAACAACTTAGAAACTTTCATGCATGAGCGATGCATATTCTTGACACTTCACTAGTTTCTCACAATAGAAAATAATTTTTTTTTTTATATAAACTGAATATTCTCTGAACGAAGAAAATAAAACACTCTTACTATCTATTGATACGAATTCTTTTCGACGTACAGCCTCAGAGTCTATCTCGCAGGAGACGATAGGAAAAGTTAACATAAGCACTTCCACAATTGTAGAAACTTTCTTGCGTGGAAGATTGAATATAATCGTAACACTCAACCAATTTGTCACATCACAAGAAAATTATATAAACAGGAAATTCTGTATAAATTTTCTTTGATTCTTGAACGATGAAAATACAACACTTTCACTGGCTTCTCATCAGGATCCCTTTCGGCATACAGCCTGAGAGTCTACCTCCCAGGAGACGATAGGAAAAGTTATGAATTATTCATATACACTTAAACAACTTAGAAACTTTCATGCATGAGCGATGCATATTCTTGACACTTCACTAGCTTCTCACAATGCAAGAAAATTTTTTCCTTATACTGAATATTCTCTATGTTGAAACTTTCTTCGATTCTTGAACCAAGAAAATAAAACACACTAGCTATTTGTAAGGATCCCTTTCGACGTATTGCCTGAGAGTCTATCTCCCAGGAGACGATAGGAAAATTTAATAATTGTTCATAAGAACTTCCACAATTGTAGAAACTTTCTTGCGTGGAAGATTGAATATAATCCTAACACTTAACCAACTTGTCACATCACAAGAAAATTATATAAACTGGAAATTCTGTATAAATTTTCTTGGATTCTTGGACGATGAAAGTACAACACTTTCACTAGCTTCTCATCAGGATCCCTTTCGACGAATAGCCTGAGAATCTACCTCCCAGGAGACGATAGAAAAAATTACATATCCACTTCAAGAATGTAGAAACTTGCTTGAAAGGTGAACCCAGGAGACGATAGAAAAAGTTACATATCCACTTCAATAATGTAGAAACTTTGCATGAAAGATGAACCCAGGAGACAATAGAAAAAGTTACATATTCACTTCAACAACGTAGAAACTTTCTTGAAAGACGAATTCTTAACACTTTACTAGCTGTCACATCACAGAATAGTTATTACTTTATATAATCTAATAGCAAAAAAACCTGAGAAATAAAAGGATATATTTTAACAAAGAATCAGTTCATGAATCTTTCATGCATTGTATATTAAAAAAAAAAGTACAACTAAATACTTATCTAATTCGAGGCTATTAGTCTTGTTTGTGAAACATTTTTTATAATTATATCTGTCAGTTTTTAAATATTTCATCAAAGCCAGCTTTATAAATTGCATATTATGTTGAAAATAAAATCACTTTGGTACTTTATTTTGTACAATACTTATTTTTCTTTAAAACTGCATGTGTGTTATTGTATTGAAAAATCAAAAAATGTGAATACACCATCGTCTGCTCTTCTGCACACTTGATGAACTGTATAGATGCAAGCAATAGTATACGTAGAACTGACGTTACGAACTATGACGTACTTCCGGGGAGAACATTTTTCGCCACGGGAGAAGAATTTTCACGGAGAAGAATTGATGACCCCGAACTTTCACTTCACAATATCATTTGATAGAAGCCATTTCACAATATATGACCCTGAAGTGATTTTGCTAGTTTTATTCCAAGCTTTCATTTGAGTGCTCATAAGTGAGAAACAAAGCTCTTAATCCGATGAAAACCGAATGTCACATCTCCAACAGGGCCTATGAGACGTATATAGGGTCTGGCTATAGCGCCCGACGGCGGCGTACGTACTGAACGTACCTTATACTTGCCATCGAGGCGCTACCGTGCCCCTTGATTTGGTATAAATAATAGCATCTTTTCATAGAGAGTATAACAAAAATATATATCCGCCGAGTCTATTCTCATGTTACTAGATTGCTTAATGAAATTAACTTAATGGAAGAAAACATGAAATTTTAAAGCAATATACATTAAATTAAATATTAAGTATATGATGCGATATACGTATTAATATGATTTTTTGTATATCTTTTTCAGGCATTTCACTGTCTAAAAATGGACACAAATACAAAATTGTGTGTTATTTGTGATACTGCATTGTCTTCTGAGAAATATATTGCAATATCGAATAGAATACTTGAAATATTAAAAAATTCAAGCATTCAAAGAAGAGATAATAATTTAATGCTTAAAATAAGTAAAGCAAAGGTATCTTATATCCATGAAAGTTGTTATAAATCATATACTTGTTAAGTCTAAATTTCAGCTAGGAAGTTTAATTAGTTTTTACTTACTTGTTTTAATTCCCAGTTGATGAACCTCTGCTGTTACTCTGTGTAGTCCGACGTGTGCAGGGATCAATAAATAATAACTCAATTGTTATTTTAAAATGTCACTTGCTTTATTCACTAATTTTATAAGAATATGATATATAAATTAATCGCGATGGCTACTGTCGACGTATGGATACGTCGTAGCAGAGCTCGTGTCGCGTTCTCGATAAAAACTAAATCAATAAGTATTTCAAGCCAACTCATTGACTCGGTTGCTCTACTTAACTCATGCACTCAGCATCTTTCATACTTTCGGCAATACCTGTCGACACGCATACTCAGCATTTACGTAAGACGTAACATCCCCACAACTAGATAGTTGTCTATTGACAAAATAGCAACTACTATTTAAATTCTAACAAATCTTAACTTAAATTACTTTTACAATTAAATCTTAAAATAATTCTATAAATATTACATACTATACTATGTTACAAACAAGACTTAAAACTTAACGCATCTATTTATCACATCCAATATTATACTAAAAATATTTATCTATTATTACCATTACCTATTATGTAGAATCACATTTTTAAAAAATTCATAATAATTTTAATGAAAATAACTCTACATGCGAGCTCGAATTAAGGTCAATTTTTACATTTTCATCATTTGGATTGGATAAATGTATAGGATTAATTAAGGATTTTTCATCATTCAAATTCGTTTGTGCCTTATTACCTTTTTTAACAATTACTTCTTGTAATTGGATATGCTCTTCTGTTATACTGTTCACCTCTGGTCTTCGTCTATCTTCTCTCATTACTACTAGCAAATGAGTAATAGAGCTAAATACAGCTCCTAATAAATGAATTGTCCATCCATATATAGCATGCAGCGTGTAACCACGTATCAAAATATCTATGGTGATTTTAAAAATATGAATAATAACAAATATCATAATTATTGCTGAACTAATTGAACCAAATTTCGTCAATTTATCAACAAATTTATGCCAAGTGTTTTCAGCGATATTTGTTAACGTATCTTCTGTTAATAAATTACTTATACTTCCTCCTTGGACAGTCTCTTCCCCTTGCATCCCTCTTGCAATCGTATTTAGCAACGAAGCTCTCTCCATCGGAAACATAATATGTTGTTGTAATTGCTGAAGATCTTCTTGAGAATAGATTCCACTAGTCGCTAATGAAGCTAGACCCTCTGGTTGCCAAGAAATTTTATTCGACGCCTTTAAAATTTTAATCAAATTGTTGCTTTTCCTCGGAGCTGGTGTAAGATTTATCCAATTATTTGCAATTTTATAGTACTGAGGTACAATAGAGTTACAATTTATTTGAGTTCCTTTATTTAACAATATATGTGTTTTTGGTGTGAGAAACATGGTTTTATTTCCCACCAACACAGGCAATTGCATATAGCAATAATCTAAATGTTTTATTATAACTTCTCTTGGCAAACACTGTATTATATGCACAGCTTCTCCTGCTAATCTAGCTATATAACCAGGTTTTTACATAATATTATAGGCAAATTCGTCAGGTGATAAGGAAGCAATGGATAAGGAGTTTTGAATGACCTTTTTTTCCAACTCACATTTTTCTTTCAAAATATTTAAATATAAATTTTTAATTTGAATCTTAAAATTTTTTTCCACATAGACAAACTTCGAATTCATATACGTAAAGAGATCGTAATCAACTGTAGTTTTTTTGCTTTGAACATCTTCTTGAAACATTAATTCATTATCAGTTTGTTCGTAAATAAATAATTTATTATTATTGGATGCTCAGTTTTAATCAAAATTCTATTACATACACTAAACTTTTCTTTAATTGATAACGCAAAAGATATGTCTCTAGTACTTAAAGTGTAAATTGTTTCATGGTTTTGTGATTGTAATTTTGTAGCTAATCCCCTGTATAATATATCATACTTACTCTGAAAACCATTATTATTATTATAAGAATTTAACCAAAATGAATGGCTAGCTTGTATGTCTATACAATGCTGCTCGGAAAATTTACAAACTGTCCCTGAACTTAATCTAATTCTATCATTATCCAAATTCACATCTGCAAATTCTTGTAATAATGTTATTGTTATCATTCCCTGTACTACCACATTACTCCATAGACCAAAACTATCTGAATATGTACTACCTGTACAACTTTTTTCTTTAATATTACCCGCAAACTCTAATCCAACCGATTTAGTTGAATTTATTTTTAAGTCAGCAATCGTATGGAAATTAAATATTCCCGTTTCATGGATATTTTTACATTTTTCATAACTTATATCATAAATATACTGTTGTTCACCATGTTCTACTATACTTATATGACTAAACATACCACAATGAAATACAGTTCGCATTATAACTATTTTACATTGAATTACTTTAATCTTTCTAAATTCTGCCAGTTGTAACAGTTGTATCGTAGTGTTTGTTGTATTCACACTTTCCTGATGAAAATCACATTCTCCAGAATCCAGTAACGAATAAGTGTTAATGATTGGATCCGAAGTGCCACAATCAAAACCCACCAATGCTTGAGTGACTTTAAGAATTGTAAAAATGAGAATAATTTTGGAGATCATATCGCTCAGTGTTCCTAGAAAGAAAAATACTTTAGTATCATATATGAGAACGAACTAATTTATTCATATGAACAGTTTTTGGTTTCCCATTATAGTTTATAACTACGTTACTTTTTTCATTTACTTTTAAGACTTCAAAAGGTCCTAAATTATGATCTTTTTCTAACTTTCCAGGTTTTGGCTCTTTTATTAACCAAACTTTTTCTCCAATTTTTAATTCCATTGGATTTACATATCGATCGTAATATTCTTTCGATTTAATCTTAAAATTAATCAAATTTTTTCGAGCAATCTCTGCTACTTCATTTAATTTTGTAACTAGATTTTCGAAATATCCATTAAAAGTAGGTAGTTGCTCAGACTTTTTTAATGTTTCACTAGATGGAAGTCTAGCAATATAACCAAAAACTAATTCATACGGCGTAAATTTATGACTAGTATGAACACTTGTATTATAATGAAATTGTGCAAATTCAAGTAATTCATCCCATTCAATTTTCTTTGTAACAAAATTTTTTAAATACTCGCAAAGAGGATGATGTGCTCTTTCTAATGAGCCATTTGATTGAGGCGAAAATGCCGTTGTTTCAATCTTTGTAAATTTAAATCTTTTAGCTACTTGTTTCAACAATTTACTAGTAAAATTTGTTCCTTTGTCAGTTAATACTAACTTCGGTGTACCAAAAATACAAATAAATTTCTTTATAAAGGCATCAGCTACAGATTCTGCAGTTTGATCAGACAGTGCTGCAATAATTACAAATTTACTGAGTTGATCTTGAATGGATAATATATACTTATTGTTGTTTTTTGGAACATTAAAAGGCCCTACGATATCCATCGCAATTTTGTCAAACGATCGCAAGGGTGTATCCGAAATCACCATTGGCTGCTTTATTTTTTTTCTTTTTAGTTTATTCCTTTGACACTCCTCACAAGCTTGTATTCTTTTTTGAATATCTGCCTTTAAATTCTCCCAATAATATTTATCTTTAATTCTATAATACGTTCTATTGACACCAGAATGTTCCCCTATCTTAGTATTATGTAACATTTCAAAAATTTCATCCCTGTTATCAATTTCTACATATGTTATATTATTTAAACAAACTACAACTTTAATATCTGTATCCTTAAAAATATCCACTAGAATTTCTTCAATTTCATCCCCATTTATATTAGTTATTTTTAACTCTTTAGATATACTAAATATTGTATATTTTTTCTGCAAAAATATGCTCTTTAATAATTGAAATAATTTAATCAAATTTACCTTAACTTTTACAGCAGATTCAGCTGTATTCAAACATAATACAAAAATTTTATTTTTGCCTCTTTTTAGTATTTCAATCTCTCCATTACTTAAATTTTTATCATAAGAAATATTAGCTTTTTTTAATAGATTTCCCGTATTATTTTCTAATGCTTCTCCTTTATTATTAATTATATGAATAATGTTATCATTTCGAAATTGAATCGAGTTTTTAGAATATACCACATTCTTTATATTGTCTTCTCTATTAGTGTCCGTCTTAGCGATTTCGTTTACATTTTTATTTTTGCCTTTTTTACGTTTCCTAATGTGCAGTTTTTTCATGTTAACTTTCGCTCTTTGTTCATTTAAAATTTTTATTTTATCTTCATTACTCAATATTATACTATTTTGGCCTTCTTCACGTCTTTTTTGTGCTCTAGTAATTACACACACATTATTTTCTACAATCGGATTCCTAGACAAAGCATCTGCATTCGTATTTTGTTTACCTGCTTTATAAATAATTTCATAGTCATAATCCGCTAATTTTAACCGCCATCTTTGCACTCTTTCATTATTATCCGCGCGTTTTAGGTACAATAATGGTTTATGATCTGTAACAATAAAAAATTTATTACCATATATATAGTTTTTAAATGATTTTATCGCATACATAATTCCTAGCGCTTCTTTTTCGTACGTTGCATATTTTACCTCTGTCGAATTTAAAACTCTTTTACCTTTTACCTTGAGAAATCACACAACCAAGCGCATAATTGCTCGCATCACTTGTTATAATAAAAGGTTTATCAAATTGTGGATATTGTAAAACAGGCGCTTCACATAAAAGATCTCTCAATTTTTCAAAAGCATTCTGTTGTTCAGCAGCCCAAACGAAGGGTCTCTCATGTTCCAATAACATCGTTAAAGGCTTTGCAACCTGTGCACGATTTTTAATAAACCTTTTATAATAATTAACCAACCCTAAAAACTGCTGAACACCTGTTACATTTTTAGGAATCGGAAATTTTTTTACCGCTTCAATTTTCTTTTCATCCGGTCTTAATCCTTCATTACTTAAAATATGTCCTAAAAATTTAACCTCTGTTTTTGAAAATTCACATTTCTCCGGTTCTATTTTTAACTGTGCCTTTACAAGTGCTTGAGCTATTAAATCGAATCTGTCATTTAATTCTTCAATTGTATCACCAAAAATTATTATATCATTAATATAAGTATAACATATTTTATTTATATAGTCACTTAGTACTGTATTAATAACACGTTGGAATGTTCGAGCAGAATTTTTTAATCCAAATGGAAGAACTAAAAACTCAAATCTTCCTAAGGAATGTACACTAAATGCTGTTTTTTCAATATCTGAAGGTCTCATTTGTATCTGATGAAATCCTGATTTTAAATCTATAACATCAAAATATTTTTTATCTAAGATCTAATATCTCTGTAATATTCGGAAGTAAGTAAGGATCGGCTAGAGTTACCTCGTTCAATTTTCTATAATCTATAACCAATCTATATCGTTTTTCTCCCTCAGTTATCTGTTTTTTAGGTACAACAAATGCTGGAGCATTAAACGGACTTTTCGTGTCTCTAACTGCTTTAGCTTCAATTAATTTCCTTGTCTCTTTTATTGTTAAATTTTTAGAATTAAATGCTAAAGGAAATTGTTTAACATAAATAGGCTTATCATTAGTTAAATTAATTTCATGCTGTTCTACATTACATTTCCCTAATTCATCTCCTTCTACCCAAAAAACAGTTTGATTTTTACTTATCATGTGCTCTATTCGTTCGCGATTTATTTCACCATTATTTTTACGTTGTAATTTATTGCGTAATGTTTTAATACGATTTACATTTTCTGTATCATTTTCTATATTTTCAACCTCTTTTGTGATATCACCAGCTTGTATATTTAAAATTTCAGTCTCACTGATATCTAATTCAGATATTATTTCAACCCCTTCTGGAAAATTTTCAATATCAAAAGAAATATATTTATATTGCTCCTCTTGAAAAAGCAGCTTTTCATCTGATTTTAACAACATGCCATTATTTTCGTTAACAATATTTAAAATTTCTTTATAATCATGTTGTTTCACTAAATCATTTTTAAAGTTACTTTCTTGTTCTGACTCTTGAAGATTTATATTTATATTTGATATCAGTTTCTCAATCTTTTTCCTATCATTATCTAGCACTTGTCTAATACTTTTACAATCAGTTTCGGATATTTCTAACTCATCTGAATTGATTATTTCACTACTTTCTACTACTTTGTCTAATACTGTAGTAATATCTTTAAAAAATGTATCTTCTACCATGCATTTACTTTCATTTATTCCATAACTAATTTCTACTACTTCTTTCTTTTGTCTATTTTTTTCAATTTCAAAATTCTGATTAAACATTTCAATATTTTCTCTACTATTAATTTTATCAATAGCCTTGTTTCGACTGCTAATTATTTCATTATCAAACGTAACCTTTTCTAGAAGTTTACTTAAAACTTCATTCTGACTCCTACACACTTCATATTGATTACATTTATCAGAATTTCGCATATTATCGATACCATGCACCTTTTTAGTTATATTTTTCTGTAATTTAAGTTTAACATTATTGATTTCTATATAGCCCTCATCTAACCTTAATTTATTTTCCCTTAACGATTTAATTCCTAATATACCATCATAACAAATTGCAAATTCCTTTGGCGCTACGTGAAATTCAAAATACTTATTATTTATTGGCAAATTAACCACTCCTAATGTTTTTACATAATTATCCGTAATCCCTGACAAAATAATCTGTTTATCTTGTAATTGCACATTAGCGGGAATTTGATCAATTTTAATTATATTTGTTTGTGCCCCGCTGTCAATTAGTAAATTACATATCTTGAAAGTAAATGGATTTATAATCTCTATCGATTCTAACACCTCATCCAACTTTAGATGATAAATTTCCATTTTTGCATTTTCATTTTGAGAATATTTTTCACCTACGTTATTTTCTTTCAAAATATGATAATTTTCGGCGAGTGTTTTATTACTGCGACTTCTTGTACACTCAACCCAAGAAGTACCTATGCGTTTCCCGCTTCTCTTTTTTGTTGACTCTGCAGTCTAAAACATTCATTCATTGTATGATTCGTATTCTTACAAAAAGTACAGAATTTGCCTTGCTTATTTTCTAATTGTTTAAGTTGCTGACAATTATCAATTATATGCCCATTTTCGTTACAATAATCGCATCTCTCATTAGTCATAACATTATTTTCCAAATTTTTTAACTTTCTACAATTCTCTATAACATGTCCCCGAATTTTACAATACTGACAAATCATTTGCCTTGCATCTGCATTTTGGAAATTTCTACTTTGATTATTATAATTATTAAATCTATTATTGCCATTGAATCTATTACCATTATTAAAATTTCTATATCTGTTACTCCCATTATTAAAATTCTGTTGCTTACTGTTATTTTGTTGACAACTTTTAGCCGTGTGCCCTTTTTCATCGCATATCTGGCATTGCATATCTTTTTGACTTTTAGTTTGCATCACGAATGCTTTAATTATCTCACAATCCGTACTTTCATGGCCTTCTGTATCACAATAATTACATGTTAAATATCTCATCGAATCTCTAACTACTGGACAGTATTTAATTGCATGCCCGAAGTTATTACACCTTTTACATAAGACTTGCGGACATGATTTGATTGTATGCCCTTCAATATTGCAATATTCACATTGAATTTTATCTAACTTTTTTTCACATTTATTAGGCTCATGTCCACTCTCTTTACATTTCCAGCAAACTTCATATTGTATAATAAATGGACATTGACCTACTGTATGACCCATTACCTGGCAATATTGGCAGTGACTACCTTTACTTCTCATCATTTTACATGCTTCAATAGAGTGTCCTCTGTTATTACAAAATTTGCATATTAAATCAATTTTATTTTTAACTATTTTACAATTATCAGAAAATGATCCGCGTTTTTGCAATATACACAACCCGCTCTATGACAAAATAATGCCTCATGACCATAATCTTGACAAATTTGACATGTATGTACAGCAGCATATTTTTCTTCCTGATTAAAAAAATTGCATAAAACACTACTTGGTTTAGTCTCCAATGAATCCCTCTTTTTGAATTTAGTCTCAATTTCTATAGCTTTTATAATAGCATCCCCTAAACTGCGTACTATTCCTAATTCAACCCTAATTTCTTGCTTTAAACCGTCTTTAAACGCTGCAAGAGCGTCCCTTAGGATCTCTGCCTCAAACTGAGTTTTATCTTGCTGTGCCATTCCTGTTACCTGCCGAGATTCTTTAGCTTGAAAAACTAAATCCTGTAATCTATTAGCAAAATTAAGTACTGTTTCTCCCGGTCTCTGCAAGCATTCTGTTATTCGCCCATAAATTGTATGCATATTATCGGTTGACGGATAAATTTGTCTAATAACTTTAATAAACTCCTCAATAGTATCAACCGTTACATTCATCATTGCTTTATATATATCTCCACGTAATTTAATTTTCAAAATTGGAATTAATTTTGCTTGATCATCCTCAGATAACATCGACTTCACGTGTCTTAATTTTTCAACATATTCATTTATCAAGATATTTTTTCCATCAAATTCTGGAATTAATTCTGCTACATATTTTAAAGATAAACGTAGTGGATCAGGCGGCATGATGTCAACTAATAAATTTTTGCTCTCAAAATTAAAAATAGTTTTGTTTTGCGAATTATTGCAATTTCCAACTAAACTTGGTTGTTCCGTTATCCCTTCAATAGCTATCAATGATTGACCTGCTAATAACTCTGATTGAGTTTGTTTAAAACTATCGTTTATCGTATTGTCTATTGCTAAATCGTAAGTTTTTGGAATTGCGGTTTTAGGTGTTTCTATTGAATCATTTAAATCTACTAAGGATTGATCACTATTATCCTGTTTTTCTGCTATTTCAATAACTAGATTATTCTTGTTTAATCGCGAAGTACTCGGTTTTTCTATATCAATATGTTTTGAACTTATTTCTTGCTCTTGTGGCGTTTCTTTTTGCGTTTGTAATACTTTTGTCGGTGACCGACTTATTTTGTTACTTCTCGAAAAAACTGACTGATAGAGTGGAGTTACTATTTAATTTTGCAATGTAGGATTGTTTTTTATTGCTTGTCTAGTTACTCTTGGTAATTTATTTTGTGCTTCTTTATCGTTATCACTCATTTGACTTAATTAACATTCATAATGATTTATCTAATTACCCGTAAACAAACGTGAATTTAATTGAAACGTTTTGTTTCATTCGATTTAAACAATGCTACTTTTATTCTTGAATATACACATTAAAACCACGTAATCAGCTTTGTAAACGCAAGACTGCTTCACTTTTAATTTTATGCCGATTCATCAGTTTCGATCATTTAGATCATTCACCGCTCTTCTTTTAAAACAGACCGATTAACGTGATACTTTGTATTTTGATGAGTGGCGCTTGGCACACTTCTCGCGATCTTCGCTGATCCAGCGAATTTCCACACGTTCATGCACCTACTCTTATCTTTTAGTTGTGTCAAATTTTATATGTTAACAAAAAATGATTTATACTATATGTTATTTCCATTTCACTCGTTTTTACTTGCTTTATTTTTTACTATCTCTTTTTCCGCAAAATTTATTAAATTATCAAATTTACTGCCTAGCTCTATTTGAAATTCAGACTTCTCTTTTTGTGTAACTTGTGCAATATTCTTTTTTATCTCTTGCGATTGATAAAATAAATCTATATTTTTATTTAGATATCTTAATTGTTCGATTAGTTGTTTTCTCTCACCTAACAATTTTTGTAAAAATATTTTCCTTCCACTTCGTTTCTTTTTGAATAAATTATCCTTTCTTATACTCTTTTCAAAATTCATTTGATTAATTATTCAAATTAGTGAGTGACCGCTAATACAGCAGGTCTAAGGAAAAAGTCGCTACCTAGCAGACTGTATAGGTTTTTGGAAAATTGACCACTATTAAAGCAGATCAAAGGATAGATTGCTTTTCAGCCAATCATATGGAAAGAATCAGAGTGATCGCTATATAAGCAGATCTAAGGAAACGTCGCTACAAAGCAGACGTTAGGACAAGGATAATCTTTTATAAACAATTAATCAACTTGTTTTAGTAATTTTCAAATGTACTTATAATATTCTTGTTTTAATCCGTTTTTCCATCTATTTTATAATATTTCTCACTTTTTCACTTATTTTAATCAATATGTTCAACTAGCTACTCGTTCGACAGTACCGGAACCAATGTTAAGTCTAAATTTCAGCTAGGAAGTTTAATTAGTTTTTACTTACTTGTTTTAATTCCCAGTTGATGAACCTCTGCTGTTACTCTGTGTAGTCCGACGTGTGCAGGGATCAATAAATAATAACTCAATTGTTATTTTAAAATGTCACTTGCTTTATTCACTAATTTTATAAGAATATGATATATAAATTAATCGCGATGGCCACTGTCGACGTATGGATACGTCGTAGCAGAGCTCGTGTCGCGTTCTCGATAAAAACTAAATCAATAAGTATTTCAAGCCAACTCATTGACTCGGTTGCTCTACTTAACTCATGCACTCAGCATCTTTCATACTTTCGGCAATACCTGTCGACACGCATACTCAGCATTTACGTAAGACGTAACATACTCATGCACATAATATTACGGCCGCTGCTAAAATATCCAGCGTAACTACATCGCTCCCATCAACTACTACACGATCTGCAGATTCATTTGACTTCGCTAAATACAGCATTTTTTGCCGACGTGATGCATCGTATAATTTTACAAAGAAAGAAAGAAGAAAACTGGAGAATCGAAGAGAAAATGTTTATAAAATATCAGACTGATATACATTATTCGTCTAGTTATGAATCCGTTCTCATTATCGGAGAAGATGTAGATTTATTAGTAATTTTATCCCAATTGCAAGAGATAAAAAAAATATTTACTTTTTAAAACATGGTATCGGAAAAACAATGGAGAAAGTGTATATTAGTAAGGGTTTTAACTATGCAGAATTAAAAGATTATGTTGCTTATTTGCATGCGATTTCGGGTTGTGACACAATATCTGCTTTTTTTAATCAAGGAAAACTAAATTTGTAAATACATTCCAACGCAATTTAAAATTATTAAATGATAATTTTAAATTGATTAATAATTAATAATTATACATACATACACATACACCTATATATACATATATGACTCACACACACACACACACAAATTATAAAACACGCGTATTGCATGTCCTTTATATATCTATACGTGTACATACGCACACTGATGTGTATATACACATTTATATAATCATAAACATGTAGCACAGTACATACATTGTGACGAGTATCGTCACGCCGCATGCTATTTATTAAATACCTATGTTTGTATATATTTGCATGTGAGGTTCTTTCAGATGTTCCCGCGCACCAGAGCTGTACGAGAGCTGATGGGTTTGTGAACGCGTCGCCTGGTGAGAGAGTGCGTGAAAGAGAAGCTTCTAGCGTAACGTTAGGTTAGACGTTAGATTCGATTCGAGCATCGAGCGCGCGAGCCGTGAAGCAAAGGAGCGGTCTTCTCGAAATTAATAACATTGTTGCTTGGCATTTATTGTATAAAGATTGCGATCACGCATGTGAGTGCCACTGTTTTTCGTCGAGAGAGCGTACCGCATACGAGATAGCTGGACCGAAGCGAGACCGCAGTCTACGGCTAATTATTGTAGTAGCGTCCTTCGCATTACTGTAAGTATCAGCTTCTCTCTCTCACTCTCACCAGCGCGTTCAACAATATCAGCTTCCGATTGACCGCGAGATTGTGCGCTAACAAAGCACATTTGTACTTTTACTCTGTTACAATTTTTGGATAATATAAGCAGTAGCCTTTTACCTAACGTCACGTGTGTATTTCATTTGTGAGTTTATGGTTTTCCCTGTTCCCCTTTTTCTAAAAACCACGGAGAATTTAAGTAGAGTAAATCTACATTTAACGTGGACAAACCCCGTTACAATATATATATATATACACACACACACTGTAACGGGGTGAGCCGTACTCGTTGACAATCGCACAAAAGTTAAGCGGGGGGGGGGGTCTCTTGGGGGGGGCTGCCTGGGCGTTACTCAGGCTCACGCTGGGGCCCGCGGGGGGGGGGGGGGGCCCTCGGTACGTCGAAGCTTATGGTGCTATTTAGGGGGGGGCGGGGGCTCTATCTCATTGGTTCGATCCCGTCTTCGTTCCACTCTCTTCGTATTCCATCTGCTTTACTTTTTCCTACGATCTATTTCTCTGATTTTCCTACCCCTATTATGCTCTCTGACCTCATATCCAATCTACTTAATACTCCGATAGCGGGGGACTTACTCTCCTCAATTGTATACCAGAGAAGGCCATGCTTACTCTCGAGACTATACCGGCATCCCGACCTGCTTCGAGACGGAGGCGTCGCGCGCGCTCCATGCTCCCTCGGCTGTACCGCTCGGACTTTCTGCGCACGCCCGAGCACACATCTAGCTCACGACGGGCATACAGGCGGGTCACATTAAAGATCGCATATCTGCACATCAGTCTATGACATCCGCTTCCTTTCCTCCATTCTAGCGGGTCGGGCGGCAGCCATGTACCGACGTCTATATATGCTCCTAATACTTATTATTAGTAGCTCTAACTTCTATTCATCCTCCCGCATACGCCCTTCTGCGGACGCTCCCTGGGCACCGGCCTTAACCCTGAGAGACGAACATACCCTCGCGGGGCGGAGCGCCACGGGTAGAGCGGAACAGAAGAGCTCTGGCTCACTGGGAACGGGCAGAGGATGAAGGGAGCGAACGGAGGGGGGAGGCGGAGGGAGGAGGAAGGAGAGGGGAAAAGGCGACGCGGGAGTCGCGCTGGGAAGAGGAGGCGCAGGGATGCAATGGCAGGAGGAGTAGAAGGGAGGACTCAGGGCTGCGGGTAAAGGGGAAAGGGGAGGCGAGAACGGCGAGAGGGGGGGATGAGAGAAGAGGGGGGGGGGAAGAGGGGGGAGCGGAGAAAGGGAAGGACGCAAAGAAGGCGTGGAGGGGAGTGGAGACGAAGGAATGGGGGAGGAAAAAAGGAAGGGAGGAGAAGCAGAGAAGCGGAGGGGGGGCGGGAAAAAAAGCAGACGGAGAGAACGGAAGAGAAAAAGCTAGGGGGAAGCAAGAAGGGAGGGGGGGGGGGGGGGAGGAAGGAGCGAGCAACAGGGAGGGGAGGAGGAGAAGAGCAGGAGGCGGGAGAGCACGAGTAGGAAAAAGAGGAAAGAGAGACGAGAAGAAAGGAGAAAGAAAGGAGGGGAGCGGGAGAGGGGAGGAGGGACAAAGAAGGCGGGGGGCCGGGTGGGGAGAGCGAAGCGAGAAGAAAGCGGGGGGGATCGGGAAAACAAATAATTATGTTAGGATGAATGTCTTCTTTTACCTCTTTTCAAATAAATAAATAACCGATTAAATTGAGGAAGGATTATGAATATATGTGTTCATATAAACACTCAATCCAATTGCAGCATGTGAAAAGGTGGATAGCCTGTGAAAAGGTACAGTCGGGTACAATTAAAACTTTGAATAATTGCGACTGCTGCCACGTTCTGTACATGTAATAGAATGGTATGATGTTCTTACATGACATTATCACATGACAAATGTGCCCATAATATGTAGTAATATCATGTTTGTCTAAAATTATTATGTAATTTAACAAGATTGTTTCGCATCATGAAAACTTTTTCATTTATTTAAGGAAGCTGAGAGCGGATGTACAATCTACTCAACTTAGTAATTCAGTAAATGTATTGCTATCCTTATTTCATTCAAAATCTATGTCCAGGACGATTATATACAATTATATATGAGATTTAAATTCTGTTGATTTACATACATTTAAAAAAAACAGGAACAAATTCTATCATGTAGAACGCAATTTTTTGACGGAAAAACTTGCCGCCCCGTCCTATCATAGATAACGATGTATACCATCTTTAAATTATGCAAGTTAACCAAATTAACTTGTTAATGAAACACCGTTAAAAAATCTCTGAATCGATTTTTCATTCTATATGTATTTATTACTGTCCTTGACGAATTGTTGAAGAATTCAAACTTAATCTTGCAATCATTCTAAGCTCATTTTTGGTTATTTGTATGTATGTTTTACAAACCTCTGTTAGTATTATCGGAAGATTGCAGGAAGTTGATTAAAAATAATTGTAACTATTATTACATATTAAAAAAATGTTATAAAATAAATTTCTATGACTCTAGTTGGAAAATAAATCAAGTTTAAAAGTTTTAAATTAATATTTATGTAGTTTACAGCTTTTAGTTTCAAATCTTTACTTAATTAAAATCTTTACTTAATTAAAAAATTCCATTGTTTTTTATTATTTGAGGCCATTGGTCTCACAGTTTAATATAATGATTTGAGTATTACGCATTATAGGATAATAGGACGATAAATTAACTATATTAAAAATTTTATGATATTGATAATTACACTGACATTTAGTGGTTCATCGATTATCTATGATAGGACGGGGCGGCAAGTTTTTCCGTCAAAAAATTGCGTTCTACATGATAGAATTTGTTCCTGTTTTTTTTAAATGTATGTAAATCAACAGAATTTAAATCTCATATATAATTGTATATAATCGTCCTGGACATAGATTTTAGA
>JACCIB010001595.1:25000-28008 GCA_018906965.1 Philotrypesis tridentata | reverse complement strand
GGTGCGACGTCTCTACTCTTATGTGCGACGTCCGCTCTTATGTGCGATGGCTTCACTCTTATGTGCAACGGTTGCAAACCCATGTGCGATGGATCGATACTTGTGTGCCTTGGGTGCAAACGTATACGCGAACACTGCACACTTATGTGCGACGACAGCACTCTTATGTGCGACGAGCAAGCCTATGAGAGACGACTGCACTCTTGTGCAGCGATAATTTTAAACTTGTGCTGCGAGAATTCAATATTTTTGCTGCGACGACTCAAAGATTGCATGCGACGTGCCGACTATTGGTGCTACGGGTCGACACTTTTGTGCTAACGAGCGGAATGTATTGCCAGACTGATGCTCATTTGAACGTGACGTCGCAAATTTGATTTAGGACGGATAACCATTGACTACATGGGGTTAAATGCAGCTTGTTTCGGGCCGCAACAATTTTATACCTGCGAATCACGAGATTACACATCCTGTCAACGATCTATGAAGAAATCCAAGCATTCGACCGGAGAATAGTGACCTTAAATTAATATCAGCTTTTACGTGAAGCCATAGGGTAGAGGCGACAAATACTCACGTGTCAAGGCTGCTAGCCTATGTGAAACTGCTGCACACTTATGTGCGCAGGGTGCAAACGTATGTGAGACGGTTGCACGGTTTGTATTGCCAGACTGTTCATGTTCATTTGAGTAAGACCTAGCAAATTCGAAGTATCGGATGCCACGGATTACCTCCTGTAGTTCATTGCTAGATAGTAGAGCAATAACGTCTCCGCTAGGTAGATCTTTCTCATGGGTAAGTTTTTTTTTTTTCTTTTTTATATCGACAGTCCTACTGGTAATCTACCAGCGTCTTCGTCTAGACGAGATCGATCCTTGATCGGCCCATAACACGCGGATTCGTGCGCGCTCGGGTAAACGGCGGGGGATAATTTCGACAGAGTCGAGTAGCTACGTGTCCCCTACACAGGTTTCCGCCGTGCCCGAGTGGATTAACGAGATTCCCACTGTCCCTAACTACCTCCCCGTGCCAACTTCGAGGGCTGATTCAACGGTCGTAGCTCCGCCGAAGATAGGCGGATTCCGGCGCGCTCGGGTAAACGGCGGGGGATAATTTCGACAGAGTCGAGTAGCTACGTGTCCCCTACACAGGTTTCCGCCGTGCCCGAGTGGATTAACGAGATTCCCACTGTCCCTAACTACCTCCCCGTGCCAACTTCGAGGGCTGATTCAACGGTCGTAGCTCCGCCGAAGATAGGCGGATTCCGGCGCGCTCGGGTAAACGGCGGGGGATAATTTCGACAGAGTCGAGTAGCTACGTGTCCCCTACACAGGTTTCCGCCGTGCCCGAGTGGATTAACGAGATTCCCACTGTCCCTAACTACCTCCCCGTGCCAACTTCGAGGGCTGATTCAACGGTCGTAGCTCCGCCGAAGATAGGCGGATTCCGGCGCGCTCGGGTAAACGGCGGGGGATAATTTCGACAGAGTCGAGTAGCTACGTGTCCCCTACACAGGTTTCCGCCGTGCCCGAGTGGATTAACGAGATTCCCACTGTCCCTAACTACCTCCCCGTGCCAACTTCGAGGGCTGATTCAACGGTCGTAGCTCCGCCGAAGATAGGCGGATTCCGGCGCGCTCGGGTAAACGGCGGGGGATAATTTCGACAGAGTCGAGTAGCTACGTGTCCCCTACACAGGTTTCCGCCGTGCCCGAGTGGATTAACGAGATTCCCACTGTCCCTAACTACCTCCCCGTGCCAACTTCGAGGGCTGATTCAACGGTCGTAGCTCCGCCGAAGATAGGCGGATTCCGGCGCGCTCGGGTAAACGGCGGGGGATAATTTCGACAGAGTCGAGTAGCTACGTGTCCCCTACACAGGTTTCCGCCGTGCCCGAGTGGATTAACGAGATTCCCACTGTCCCTAACTACCTCCCCGTGCCAACTTCGAGGGCTGATTCAACGGTCGTAGCTCCGCCGAAGATAGGCGGATTCCGGCGCGCTCGGGTAAACGGCGGGGGATAATTTCGACAGAGTCGAGTAGCTACGTGTCCCCTACACAGGTTTCCGCCGTGCCCGAGTGGATTAACGAGATTCCCACTGTCCCTAACTACCTCCCCGTGCCAACTTCGAGGGCTGATTCAACGGTCGTAGCTCCGCCGAAGATAGGCGGATTCCGGCGCGCTCGGGTAAACGGCGGGGGATAATTTCGACAGAGTCGAGTAGCTACGTGTCCCCTACACAGGTTTCCGCCGTGCCCGAGTGGATTAACGAGATTCCCACTGTCCCTAACTACCTCCCCGTGCCAACTTCGAGGGCTGATTCAACGGTCGTAGCTCCGCCGAAGATACGCGGATTCCGGCGCCCGTGCCCAAGTGGATTATCGAGATTCCCACACAACAACTAACAAGGACGTTCACTCGGCTCTCAATCATAGCAGTCGAGTGCCTGACACGTAGCACGAGGCACGCAGCGAGCATACCCCTTCATATGTATAGGATCGTCTGCTTGACTGACACCATGAGGACCTGAGAAGATCAATTTTATCGGCATCTCGCCACTGCTAATGTCGATATTACGTAGTAATATCACCGAGTACCCGTAATTTCCACTACGCATTGGTTCTCATGTGCTATGTGTCGGCCGCTCGCACATAAGAGTTCAGCTATGGGCTTCTTGGCATTGTCAATGTCCCCACTACGCATTGCTTTATCCGGAAGATTCCGTATCTGACGCATTGGTTAGCTGAGGTCGTCGATCAAGGCACGCTGGATGGGGCTGGTCGCACATAGGTTTCCACTCCTCGCACATAAGAGTTGCGACTGACCAGGCCTCACTACGCATTGCTTCTTCCTAGCCCTGCAAATTTCAAAGTCCCCACTACGCATTGGTTTGCGTAAGACGTCGGTCAAGGGAAGCAGGAGGGTACTGGTCGCACATAGGTTTCCACTCCTCGCACATAAGAGTTGCGACAGACCAGGCCTCACTACGCATTGCTTCTCTTAGCCCT
>JACCIB010001595.1:7500-15000 GCA_018906965.1 Philotrypesis tridentata | reverse complement strand
ACAGTTATGTGCGAGGGGTGCACACTTATGTGCGACACGTGGAAACTTATGTGCGTCGGGCGCAGACTTATGTGAGACTGGTGTACTCTTATGTGCGACACGTGCAAACTTATGTGCGTCGGGTGCAAACTTATGTGCGACGGGTGCACACTTATATGAGACCGGTGCAATCTTATGTGCGACATGTGCAAACTTATATGCGACGGCTGCACACTTATATGCGACGGGTGAAAACCTATATGCAACGGCTGCGCACTTATGTGCGACGGGTGAAAACCTATATGCAACGGCTGCTCACTTATGTGCGACGGTTGCACAGTTATGTGCGAGGGGTGCACACTTATGTGCGACACGTGGAAACTTATGTGCGTCGGGCGCAGACTTATGTGAGACTGGTGTACTCTTATGTGCGACACGTGCAAACTTATGTGCGTCGGGTGCAAACTTATGTGCGACGGGTGCACACTTATATGAGACCGGTGCAATCTTATGTGCGACATGTGCAAACTTATATGCGACGGCTGCACACTTATATGCGACGGGTGCAAACCTATATGCAACGGCTGCGCACTTATGTGCGACGGGTGAAAACCTATATGCAACGGCTGCTCACTTATGTGCGACGGTTGCACAGTTATGTGCGAGGGGTGCACACTTATGTGCGACACGTGGAAACTTATGTGCGTCGGGCGCAGACTTATGTGAGACTGGTGTACTCTTATGTGCGACACGTGCAAACTTATGTGCGTCGGGTGCAAACTTATGTGCGACGGGTGCACACTTATATGAGACCGGTGCAATCTTATGTGCGACATGTGCAAACTTATATGCGACGGCTGCACACTTATATGCGACGGGTGAAAACCTATATGCAACGGCTGCGCACTTATGTGCGACGGGTGAAAACCTATATGCAACGGCTGCTCACTTATGTGCGACGGTTGCACAGTTATGTGCGAGGGGTGCACACTTATGTGCGACACGTGGAAACTTATGTGCGTCGGGCGCAGACTTATGTGAGACTGGTGTACTCTTATGTGCGACACGTGCAAACTTATGTGCGTCGGGTGCAAACTTATGTGCGACGGGTGCACACTTATATGAGACCGGTGCAATCTTATGTGCGACATGTGCAAACTTATATGCGACGGCTGCACACTTATATGCGACGGGTGCAAACCTATATGCAACGGCTGCGCACTTATGTGCGACGGGTGAAAACCTATATGCAACGGCTGCTCACTTATGTGCGACGGTTGCACAGTTATGTGCGAGGGGTGCACACTTATGTGCGACACGTGGAAACTTATGTGCGTCGGGTGCACACTTATGTGAGACTGGTGTACTCTTATGTGCGACACGTGCAAACTTATGTGCGTCGGGTGCAAACTTATGTGCGACGGGTGCACACTTATATGAGACTCGTGTACTCTTATGTGCGACATGTGCAAACTTATGTGCGACGCTTGCGCACTTATGTGCGACGGGTGAAAACCTATATGCAACGGCTGCTCACTTATGTGCGACGGTTGCACAGTTATGTGCGAGGGGTGCACACTTATGTGCGACACGTGGAAACTTATGTGCGTCGGGTGCACACTTATGTGAGACTGGTGTACTCTTATGTGCGACACGTGCAAACTTATGTGCGTCGGGTGCAAACTTATGTGCGACGGGTGCACACTTATATGAGACTCGTGTACTCTTATGTGCGACACGTGGAAACTTATGTGCGTCGGGTGCACACTTATGTGAGACTGGTGTACTCTTATGTGCGACACGTGCCAACTTATGTGCGTCGGGTGCAAACTTATGTGCGACGGGTGCACACTTATATGAGACTCGTGTACTCTTATGTGCGACACGTGCAAACTTATGTGCGTTGGGTGCACACTTATGTGAGACTGGTGTACTCTTATGTGCGACATGTGCAAACTTATGTGCGACGCTGGCGCACTTATGTGCGACGGTTGCAAACCTATATGCAACGGCTGCTCACTTATGTGCGACCGTTGCACAGTTATGTGCGAGGAGTGCACAATTATGTGCGACACGTGCAAACTTATGTGCGTTGGGTGCACACTTATGTGAGATTGGTGTACTCTTATGTGCGACATGTACAAAAATTACTTGCGACGCCTGCGCACTTATGTGCGACGGGTGCAAACCTATATGCAACGGCTGCTCGCTTATGTGCGACGGTTTCACAGTTATGTGCGAGGAGTGCACAATTATGTGCGACCGATGCAAACCTATATGCCACGGTTGAACACTTATGTCCGAGATGTGCAAACTTATGTGCTACGGCTGCACAGTTATGTGCGACGGGTGCACACTTATGTGCAACATGTGCAAACTTATGTGCGAAGGTTACACAGTTATGTGCGAGGGATGCACACTTATGTGCGACGTGTGCACCCTTATGTGCGACGGCTCCACACTTATATGCAAGAGGTGCATACTTATGTGAGACGGCTCCACGCTGATGTGCGACGGCTGCACCCTTATGTGCGGCAATTGCAAACTTATGTGAGACGGCTCCACGCTTATGTGCGACGGCTGCGTCCTTATGTGCGACAAGTGCAAACCTATAAGCGACGACTGCACACCTATGTGAGACAAGTGCAAACTTATGTGCGATGGCTGCAATCTTATGTGCGACGGCTCGACGCTGATGTGCGACAGCTGCGCCCTTATGTGCGACAAGTACAAACTTATGTGAGACGGCTCCACGCTGATGTGCGACAGGTGCACAGCTATGTGCGACGACTGCACACCTATGTGCAACAAGTGCAAACTTATGTGCGATGGCTGCACTCTTATGTGCGACGGCTCGAAGCTGATGTGCGACAGCTGCGCCCTTATGTGCGACAAGTGCAAACTTATGTGAGACAGCTCCACGCTGATGTGCGACTGGTGCACACTTATGTGCGACAGGTGCACAGCTATGTGTGACGACTGCACACCTATGTGAGACAAGTGCAAACTTATGTGCGATGGCTGCACTCTTATGTGCGACAGCTGCGCCCTTATGTGCGACAAGTGCAAACTTATGTGAGACAGCTCCGCGCTGATGTGCGACTGGTGCACACTTATGTGCGACAGGTGCACAGCTATGTGTGACGACTGCACACCTATGTGAGACAAGTGCAAACTTATGTGCGATGGCTGCACTCTTATGTGCGACGGCTCGAAGCTGATGTGCGACAGCTGCGCCCTTATGTGCGACAAGTGCAAACTTATGTGAGACAGCTCCACGCTGATGTGCGACTGGTGCACACTTATGTGCGACAGGTGCACAGCTATGTGTGACGACTGCACACCTATGTGAGACAAGTGCAAACTTATGTGCAATGGCTGCACTCTTATGTGCGACGGCTCGACGCTAATGTGCGACGGCTCCGCTCTTATGTGCGATGGCTCCGCTCTTATGTGCGACGGCTCCGCTCTTATGTGCAACGGCTGCAAACTTATGTGCGATGGATCGATACTTATGTGCCTTGGGTGCAAACCTATACGCGAACACTGCACACTTATGTGCGACGACTGCACTCTTATATGCGACGGCTCCGCTCTTATGTGCGACGGCCCCACTCTTATGTGCGACGGTTGCAAACCTATGATGCGATGGCTGCACACTTATGTGCGACAACTGCACTCTTATGTGCGACGTCTCTACTCTTATGTGCGACGTCTCCGCTCTTATGTGCGACGGCTCCGCTCTTATGTGCAACGGTTGCAAACTTATGTGCGATGGATCGATACTTATGTGCCTTGGGTGCAAACCTATACGCGAACACTGCACACTTATGTGCGACGACTGCACTCTTATATGCGACGGCTCCGCTCTTATGTGCGACGGCTCCACTCTTATGTGCGACGGTTGCAAACCTATGTGCGATGGCTGCACACTTATGTGCGACAACTGCACTCTTATGTGCGACGTCTCTACTCTTATGTGCGACGTCTCCGCTCTTATGTGCGACGGCTCCGCTCTTATGTGCAACGGTTGCAAACTTATGTGCGATGGATCGATACTTATGTGCCTTGGGTGCAAACCTATACGCGAACACTGCACACTTATGTGCGACGACTGCACTCTTATATGCGACGGCTCCGCTCTTATGTGCGACGGCTCCACTCTTATGTGCGACGGTTGCAAACCTATGTGCGATGTCTGCACACTTATGTGCGACAACTGCACTCTTATGTGCGACGTCTCTACTCTTATGTGCGACGTCTCCGCTCTTATGTGCGATGGCTTCACTCTTATGTGCAACGGTTGCAAACCCATGTGCGATGGATCGATACTTGTGTGCCTTGGGTGCAAACGTATACGCGAACACTGCACACTTATGTGCGACGACAGCACTCTTATGTGCGACGAGCAAGCCTATGAGAGACGACTGCACTCTTGTGCAGCGATAATTTTAAACTTGTGCTGCGAGAATTCAATATTTTTGCTGCGACGACTCAAAGATTGCATGCGACGTGCCGACTATTGGGTGCTACGGGTCGACACTTTTGTGCTAACGAGCGGAATGTATTGCCAGACTGATGCTCATTTGAACGTGACGTCGCAAATTTGATTTAGGACGGATAACCATTGACTACATGGGGTTAAATGCAGCTTGTTTCGGGCCGCAACAATTTTATACCTGCGAATCACGAGATTACACATCCTGTCAACGATCTATGAAGAAATCCAAGCATTCGACCGGAGAATAGTGACCTTAAATTAATATCAGCTTTTACGTGAAGCCATAGGGTAGAGGCGACAAATACTCACGTGTCAAGGCTGCTAGCCTATGTGAAACTGCTGCACACTTATGTGCGCAGGGTGCAAACGTATGTGAGACGGTTGCACGGTTTGTATTGCCAGACTGTTCATGTTCATTTGAGTAAGACCTAGCAAATTCGAAGTATCGGATGCCACGGATTACCTCCTGTAGTTCATTGCTAGATAGTAGAGCAATAACGTCTCCGCTAGGTAGATCTTTCTCATGGGTAAGTTTTTTTTTTTTTCTTTTTTATATCGACAGTCCTACTGGTAATCTACCAGCGTCTTCGTCTAGACGAGATCGATCCTTGATCGGCCCATAACACGCGGATTCGTGCGCGCTCGGGTAAACGGCGGGGGATAATTTCGACAGAGTCGAGTAGCTACGTGTCCCCTACACAGGTTTCCGCCGTGCCCGAGTGGATTAACGAGATTCCCACTGTCCCTAACTACCTCCCCGTGCCAACTTCGAGGGCTGATTCAACGGTCGTAGCTCCGCCGAAGATAGGCGGATTCCGGCGCGCTCGGGTAAACGGCGGGGGATAATTTCGACAGAGTCGAGTAGCTACGTGTCCCCTACACAGGTTTCCGCCGTGCCCGAGTGGATTAACGAGATTCCCACTGTCCCTAACTACCTCCCCGTGCCAACTTCGAGGGCTGATTCAACGGTCGTAGCTCCGCCGAAGATAGGCGGATTCCGGCGCGCTCGGGTAAACGGCGGGGGATAATTTCGACAGAGTCGAGTAGCTACGTGTCCCCTACACAGGTTTCCGCCGTGCCCGAGTGGATTAACGAGATTCCCACTGTCCCTAACTACCTCCCCGTGCCAACTTCGAGGGCTGATTCAACGGTCGTAGCTCCGCCGAAGATAGGCGGATTCCGGCGCGCTCGGGTAAACGGCGGGGGATAATTTCGACAGAGTCGAGTAGCTACGTGTCCCCTACACAGGTTTCCGCCGTGCCCGAGTGGATTAACGAGATTCCCACTGTCCCTAACTACCTCCCCGTGCCAACTTCGAGGGCTGATTCAACGGTCGTAGCTCCGCCGAAGATAGGCGGATTCCGGCGCGCTCGGGTAAACGGCGGGGGATAATTTCGACAGAGTCGAGTAGCTACGTGTCCCCTACACAGGTTTCCGCCGTGCCCGAGTGGATTAACGAGATTCCCACTGTCCCTAACTACCTCCCCGTGCCAACTTCGAGGGCTGATTCAACGGTCGTAGCTCCGCCGAAGATAGGCGGATTCCGGCGCGCTCGGGTAAACGGCGGGGGATAATTTCGACAGAGTCGAGTAGCTACGTGTCCCCTACACAGGTTTCCGCCGTGCCCGAGTGGATTAACGAGATTCCCACTGTCCCTAACTACCTCCCCGTGCCAACTTCGAGGGCTGATTCAACGGTCGTAGCTCCGCCGAAGATAGGCGGATTCCGGCGCGCTCGGGTAAACGGCGGGGGATAATTTCGACAGAGTCGAGTAGCTACGTGTCCCCTACACAGGTTTCCGCCGTGCCCGAGTGGATTAACGAGATTCCCACTGTCCCTAACTACCTCCCCGTGCCAACTTCGAGGGCTGATTCAACGGTCGTAGCTCCGCCGAAGATAGGCGGATTCCGGCGCGCTCGGGTAAACGGCGGGGGATAATTTCGACAGAGTCGAGTAGCTACGTGTCCCCTACACAGGTTTCCGCCGTGCCCGAGTGGATTAACGAGATTCCCACTGTCCCTAACTACCTCCCCGTGCCAACTTCGAGGGCTGATTCAACGGTCGTAGCTCCGCCGAAGATAGGCGGATTCCGGCGCGCTCGGGTAAACGGCGGGGGATAATTTCGACAGAGTCGAGTAGCTACGTGTCCCCTACACAGGTTTCCGCCGTGCCCGAGTGGATTAACGAGATTCCCACTGTCCCTAACTACCTCCCCGTGCCAACTTCGAGGGCTGATTCAACGGTCGTAGCTCCGCCGAAGATACGGATTCCCGCGCTCGGGTAAACGGCGGGGGATATTTCGACAGAGTCGAGTAGCTACGTGTCCCCTACACAGGTCCGCCGTGCCCGAGTGCGAGATTGACTGACACCATGAGGACCTGAGAAGATCAATTTTACACAGGTCGGCATCTCGCCACTGCTAATGTCGATATTACGTAGTAATATCACCGAGTACCCGTAATTTCCACTACGCATTGGTTCTCATGTGCTATGTGTCGGCCGCTCGCACATAAGAGTTCAGCTATGGGCTTCTTGGCATTGTCAATGTCCCCACTACGCATTGCTTTATCCGGAAGATTCCGTATCTGACGCATTGGTTAGCTGAGGTCGTCGATCAAGGCACGCTGGATGGGGCTGGTCGCACATAGGTTTCCACTCCTCGCACATAAGAGTTGCGACTGACCAGGCCTCACTACGCATTGCTTCTTCCTAGCCCTGCAAATTTCAAAGTCCCCACTACGCATTGGTTTGCGTAAGACGTCGGTCAAGGGAAGCAGGAGGGTACTGGTCGCACATAGGTTTCCACTCCTCGCACATAAGAGTTGCGACTGACCAGGCCTCACTACGCATTGCTTCTTCCTAGCCCTGCAAATTTCAAAGTCCCCACTACGCATTGGTTTGCGTAAGACGTCGGTCAAGGGAAGCAGGAGGGTACTGGTCGCACATAGGTTTCCACTCCTCGCACATAAGAGTTGCGACAGACCAGGCCTCACTACGCATTGCTTCTCTTAGCCCTGCAA
>JACCIB010001594.1:0-28034 GCA_018906965.1 Philotrypesis tridentata | reverse complement strand
AAGTATTTTTGAAATAAATAAAAAAACACAAAATCTATTCGTCTCTTTTTTAAAATTTAGATTTTAAAATTTATTGAATATATATATATAAATATATATTTTAAACCAAAAATGAAATTCTCGCAACTTAGGTGACTTAATACAAAATAACGCGCTTCTAAAGGCCGCTCGTGGAGTGTCACGTCTGGGCGGCGGTTTGCCCTTTTAAGGAGAGCTAGAGTACGGCCCTTCTAGTTTTCCGGGCCCTCCCAAAAGATGAAAATCAGCCAGTGAGAAAAGTCGTTACTTCAACCTTCCCTCACTTAGCCGAATTTTCCTCTCGGGTCCGTACTCGCTCCTCCTCCGCTGTCGCTAGTTCACGGAAATTCCGCTAGCGTTTCAGCGCCATCATTCTGTGCAGAATTTTCTTGATTTTTTATTTTATTAATTAAAATTTGTACACTGTATTGAATTAATTTTTAAATATTGAAATAATATTATTTATGAAATTCTGCACAAACGATATCTCTTAA
Organism: Philotrypesis tridentata; assembly: GCA_018906965.1. Classification (NCBI taxonomy): domain Eukaryota; kingdom Metazoa; phylum Arthropoda; class Insecta; order Hymenoptera; family Pteromalidae; genus Philotrypesis; species Philotrypesis tridentata. The sequence goes on along the minus strand of JACCIB010001594.1, from coordinate 27,522 downwards.
CCTATGTAAATTATTATTTAATATTATATATATACATAAAAACATTCAAACAATACCGCTAAATCTGTCAAACGTAGCTGCACACCGACCGTTTGTCAAATTCGCAGTACGATCTAAACATCTTCTAGAACCTTTACCAACAATTATCCACAAAAGCGAATTGTGTAAATCGAAAAATACACAATTTGGTGGCTTATAATTATTGATAAAATTCGCATGTATATACATAATATAGCTAAAAATTTCTTAATATACAAAATCTATTTATATATGCACGAGATTTAAAGAATGCACCGTGAAATTCATCAATTGTAGCTTCACACCGACCAATTGATAAATTTATAATGCAAAATTAAAAATCTTTTAGACTTTACCAATGATTATCCACAAAAAGCGAATTGTATAAATCGAAAAATATACAATTTAGTGACTCATAATTATTGGCAAAATCCTAGTGCATATTTACAAAAGAAAAATATAACTAAATAATAATTATTACGCTAAAACCTGCAGTAATGTAGAACTTATTTTTTCAGCCTGCAACAAACGTAGTTTCACACCGATCGTTTGATGCAGGTTTCATAACTAAAATTTTAAAAATTCAATAAGTATAATATGTAAAACACAACGTAATTTTAAAATTTGAAATATTCCACATTATCGCAAAATTTTCCTGCCGAAAACGCGTGAGTCATCGGATTTTCGGCGCGAGCGACCTTCATGACGAACAGCTGCCCGTCATAAATCCTTCTCGCAGCGAAGATCTCTCTTCCGCGCTTACGGAGGCGCGCAGTCCTACGTCTAAGCCTTATTATCTTAAATACTATTTGAGTGTCCGTGTGCCTTGAGGAATTTTACGAGGATTATTGGTCTCTCGCTTTCCCCAAAACTCACGTACAGTCATTGTTTTAATACGCGCGACCTTCAGCGATGCTCGAAAACCCAAAAACTCGCAGGTCCTTGCATTGCCGAAAGTTCGCGTTACTACGTTCTTAAAACTATACTATTTAAAATATACTAAAATCTACGGGACGTGACACCCCTCGCCTAAAATGAATGTTATAAGGAATATTTTAGTGACGAAATAACATTCATCGCTTTAGCTTACAAACAAAAATTAGAAAGCTTAAGGTTGCTAATGTTGAAATTATATAGAGATGCATTATTATTATAAAACCTTATCTTATTTCATAATTTTATTTTATTCTCCTTAATTTGTGTATAATTTTCTGAAGAGTTAGCCCAGATTAAAAAATGATCGTTCCGATGGCTTTGGTTGCACTGCCACTGTTTGTGTAATATTTGACTCTGTTGATAGATTTGGATAAGTTGTGTTTTGTGTGTCACTTGGTAAGTATGCTGGAGGTGATGATGTTCCCAACTCAACGTCCTGCTGGTTTTTGTTCTTTTTTGTTGTTTTTTTTGTTGATATTAGATGATAGGCTAAGGTATTCCAAATGGCTCCAATTAGATGATATGAACAGCCATAAATCTGGTGTATTGCGTATCCATTTATGATTGTTCCAATTATAATTTTTATTGTTTGTATGATTATTATGATACCAATTACGCCGGCACTCATTGTCCCAAAAATGTTCAAATTTCTCCAAATCTTATTCCATGTTGTTGTTGCTATTTTTTCTACTGCGTTTTCATTTAGTAATTTTAAAATTGTGCCTTCGTCGTTTGAAACAGGGTGACCATGCATTTCTCGTGCTATCTCATTCAATACTGCAGGTCTTTCTATAGGAAACATAATTCTTTCTCTTAATTTTTCAAGTTCATTCTCTGTGTAAATTCCACTGGTTGCTAATTCACCAGGGCTAATATAATTCCACGTCATCCTTGTAAGAGGTTTAATTACTAATGGCGATCTTGCCTCAGTTATTTCAGGTATAAATTTGTACCAATCGTTTCCAACTTTATAAACTGAAGGTAATATTTTATTGCAAATAATTTCTGTGCCTTTTTTCTTTAAAATATGTGTCCTGGGTGTTAAAAAGTGTGTTACGTTATTCCTTGATACGCGTAACTCAGCGTAACATATATCTCCATGTTCTAATTTAACTTCAACTGGTATACATTTGATAACATGAATTACTTCTCCTGCGACGACTGCCATAAAACCGGGGCCCTTCATTAAATTATACGCAAATTCATCTGGAGAATGTGTAGCTATAGCCAATGAATTTTTTAAAGTTTGCTTCTCTAAATTACACCGTTGTACAATAACATCTCGATATAATTGTTTCATTTGCAGTCTTACATGCTTCTCTACATAAACAAATTTCGAATTTACATAAGCAAATATATCTAAATTTGACACCGAAACAGGTTTTTTGCTAGCAAAAGTTTCTCCCTTAATTGTCTCAAAAATTACAAGTTTTGGGTGCTCTGTTCTTATTATTTTATAACCGCATACATTTTCTTCGTTCTTACTTGCTAGGGCAAACGTTATGTCATTGGTTGATAAGGAGTATATTATTTGTCTATTTAAATCGCTATCTACTAACTTATTAGCTAAACCTTCGTATAAAATTCCAAATTGATTAAATTTACAATAATCGTTAGGGATCGTTTCCCAGTAAGAATATCCTCCTTCGCTATCTATACAATTCGTGTTCGATAATTGACAGATGGTTCCTGATTTTAAATGAATTTTATTTTCGTCTACATTGATTTTTGCAATAAAAGTTTGTAAAGAAATTTTAATAATGCCGGTAACAAATACATTAGTCCAAGTTCCATATGGATCGGAATACGTCTGACCATTGCAAACATTATAATTATCTACACTACCTGCTAAATCTATGCTATGTGTTACGGTATCATTAACTCTAAGTCCGGTTATCACATGATTGTTAAAACGCAAAATTCCAGTCGCATGCATTTCTGTACATGTTTGTTTACTCGTTTCGTATACATAATTAGCTTGTGATCTTGATACAAAGACTTTGTGTGAAAACATACCACATTGATCAATCGTGCGTGATATTTCCAATTTACATTGTATTACTTTTACTTCATCAAATTTATTAATTTGTAATAATTGGATATATTTCTGTGTTATATTAATGCTATCATTGGGAATATCACATTCGCCTACATCTAATAAAGATATTGTCGTAACGTTCAAATTTCGCGAACCACAGTCGTAGCCGATTAATCCAGCCGTTGATTGAATTAGAAATAGGAAAATAATTATTGCATACATGTTAAAGTTTATCTGTGAACAAAGGAAAATATATAAATATTTATCATTTAATTTACTATAGAAGGATTTTTAGCTTTTCTTCCTTTCTTTTTTTCTACTGCAATTTCTTTATTGATATGAGAAATTCGTAACCTATTGCTGTGAACAACCTTACTACCTTTATTGATCTTAATTCTACAATTATTTTTATTAATAACCTCTAAAATTTGATAGGGACCTGAATAGTGATCTCCAAATTTTCCTGGTTTGTGTCCTGACAAAAGAAAAACATAATCGCCTACTTTAAAGTTTTGTATATTAATTTTCCTGTCATAATATTTTTTAGATTTGAACTTAGAATTAATTAAATTATCATACACTAGTTTTTGAATACCGTTCAATCTTGTAACTAAATCTATTATGTATCCTTTATAAGTAGGTAGCATATCTCCCTCTCTTAACGGATCACTCGACGGCATTCTTGCTAAACGTCCGAAGACGACTTCAAACGGAGTATGTTTAGTGCTTTCTTGCACGCATGTGTTATAATTTAATATAGCTATATCGATCCATTCATCCCATTCGTTATCAATATCTGTATATTGCTTTAAAAATTCTATTAGTGCATGATGTGATCGTTCTAGAGATCCATTTGACTGCGGATGAAATGCTGTTGTTTTAACCTTTTTTATTTTGAATCGTTTAGCGACTCTATTCATTAAATTACTTAAAAAATTTTGGCCTTGATCAGTTAAAATGACTTTCGGAGTTCCAAAAATACAAATAAATCTTTTGATAAACTTATCAGCTATAGTAGAAGCTAGGGTATCTTGCAAAGGAATGGCCATGCAAAATTTCGACAATTGATCTTGTATAGTCAAGATATATTGGTTATTATTTTTAGTTATATTTAATGGACCAACGATATCCATTGCAATTTTATCAAAAACTACTGCAGGAGTATCCGTAATCATCATTGGTTGCTTAGTCTTTAAGCGAACTAATTTTTTTAATTGACAGTTTAAACACTGCTGAATTCTTCTTTGAATATCTGATTTTAAATCTTCCCAATAATATCTCTGTTTGATTCTATTATAAGTTTTTGATACTCCTCTGTGGCCTCCTATTGGTGAATCGTGTAGTTCTCTAAAAATTTCATCGCGCTTTGATCCCGATATATATAATAATTTTCCTGAACAAATCATGACTTTAATATTAGTATCTTTAAAAACTGAATAAACTACATCTAAAACTTCAGACCAATCTAAATTTTCTATATTTTTATTTTCCGCAAAACAGATAAGTTTCTGATCGTTTCTTATTAATAATTCTTTCAATACCGTTAAAGTTTCAAATAATACTTCTCTGGTATGTGATAAAGATTCAGGAGTTTTTCCTCTGATACACAGTGCATAAAATTTATAATGATTATTACGTTTAAATTCTCTTACTTCGCCTATCTCTACATCTGTATCAAACTTTAACTTCTTTATTTTTTTACCTTCATAGCCCCTTCATCACAAGGCTCTCCATTACAATTAATAAAAAAAGCTACGTTATCACTTCTGAATTGAATTGACTCCTTGCATTTGATTATTACTTTTCTTTTTTCAATATTTTTAATATTTCTGTTATATAGACTTGTTTTTGATGATTCGCTTTTATTATCAATTATTTCACTTTCTGTATCACTTAATTTACCTTCATCAGATGAATTTATACTTTCTTCAGTTATACTTTTATTATAATTTAACTTATTTTCTAACACAATATCGTTTGGTTGCAAATTTTTACTAATTTTTACTTGTGCTTCAACATTATCATTATCGCTATACTCACTTTCTTCATAATTAACTTCACTAATTTTTCGTTTCGGATATCTTTCAATATTATCTTTCTGTTCTTTATTTGAATACGTAATATTTTTATTTTCTTTAATATTTTTACGTTCTATAGCTTTTACATTTTCCTCATTAATCGTATTTTTTTTATTTTTCTTCTTCTTATTTATAATACCTCTGTTTGACTTATTTTCATTAATATTTTTCTGTATTTTGTCTTTTTCTTTGATATTTGGTTTATTATGTATTTGAGCTTTCGTAATGACTTTATTTGTTTGATTTTCAATTTGCCTTAACTGTTGCGCCCTAGTAATTACATTAGCTTCTACAGACTGTACTGGATTTCTCGATAATGCATCTGCATTAGAATTTAACTTACCAGGTTTATGTATAATTTCATAATTATATTCTCCTAACTTGAATCGCCATTTCTGAACTCTAGTATTTAAATCGGCTGATTTAAACCATAATAAAGCCTTATGATCAGTAATAATATAGAATTTTCTGCCGAATAAATATGGTCTGAAAGTCGTTACACCGTGAATCATTGCTAATGCCTCTTTTTCGTAAACTTCATATTTAAGTTCTGAGCCTCTCAATACTCTTGATGCATATGCGATTGGTTTATCTTTACCGATCTCGCCCTGAGAAAGGACACTTCCAATAGCGTAGCCCGACGCATCGACTGTCAAATTAAATGGTTTACTGAAATTTGGATATTGTAACAGTGGCGCTGAGCATAATAAATCTTTTAATCTATCAAAACTTTGTTGGGCATTTTCGTCCCATTCAAATGATTGCTTCGAGTCTAAATTTTGCAGGAGCTTAGTTAACGGTTTAGCTATCTTTGCAAAATTTTTAATAAACCGCCTATAATAACCAGCTAATCCTAAAAATTGTCGCACGTTTTTTGTCTCTTTAGGCCTTGGAAAATTTCTTACGGATTCAACCTTTTTAGGATCTGGTTGAATTCCATTTTTATTAATTTTGTGACCTAAATATATTACTTCTTGTTTTAATATTTCGCATTTATCTGGCTGTAATTTTAGATTTGCGCTACGCAATCTTTTCATGACTTCATTAAAAAGTTTTTCGTGTTCTTCTAAAGTTTTTGCGTATATGACAATATCATCAATATACACATAGACTCCTTTGCCAATTAAATCGCCTAGAATTATTGTCATAAGGCGTTGATATTCACATGCCGCGTTTCGAAGGCCAAAAGGTAATCGAACAAATTCAAAATGTCCTAATTGAGTGGAAAATGCAGTTTTTGCTGCATCTTCGGGATCCATCATTATTTGATGAAACCCTGAGAAACAATCTAAATTCGTGAAATACTTAGCTCCTTCCAATTGATCAAATATATCAGTTATGTTTGGAATAGGAAACGCGTCCGGTATAGTTTTTTCGTTTAATGGACGGAAATCTAAAACAATTCGCCACTTCGGTTTACCGTCAGGACCAGCCTTTTTTGGTACTACCCATAATGCAGTATTATAAGGGGATTTCGAAGGCCTAATTATACCTCGATCTAATAAGTCTTTCACCTGCCTTTCTACCTCTTCTTTTAAAGCATGCGGTAACCTATATTGCTTAGTACATACGGGATAATCGTCTATAGTATTAATTTTATGCTTTAAAATATTCGTCCCTTCCAATATATCGCCCTCTAAATATATTCTGTCTGCATGATCTTTAATTAAATTATCTAACTGTCTTAACTCTTTATCATTTAATCCCTTAGTATTTATTATTTTTTTTATTTTTGCTATTCTCTCTGCCTTATCTAAATCTTTATCATCATAATTTTCTTCCTCCTCATTTACTATGGAAAATATACTAACGTAGTTACTTGCTAACTCTATTATATCTTTTGCTTCATTATTATCTATATTTTTAATATTTATTACTAATTTTACTTTATCATTTTTAAATTTATTTATATTTTTTTGAAATTCAACATTACAATTAATCTCAAGAATTTTTTCATTTTTCTTACTTATTTTCTGCGACTCATTTATTGTATTAATTAAGTTTATTTCTAAACAGTCATTGGACTCCTTTATTCCTAATTCATTAAACAAACTTTTATTAATTACTTCATAATGAAATAACTCAGCTAAATTTACATATTCGTTCATATAATAATCTTCTATTTTATAACCTGAGTAAGGGCAATATTTTTCTTCGTTCGATTCATTTTCTAAATCATTAAGTAATAAGTTCAATCTTTCATTTAAACTTGAGTTTGAAACTGCTCTTGAATCTGATGTTAACATATTATCTGTGCTTATCTCTGGATTTGAATTTAAATCTGAGTCTTCTTTTAAATCAGAACACAATGTTGACTGATTGCTCGTTTGTACACTACTTATTTCTTTATTAATAAATCTACCGTCTTTTATAATTCTCTTTTTCAATGGTACATGTTTTTCTTCTATTTTTAAACTTCTTTTAACAAAATCTATTACGCTATTAGTTTTAGTAAAGTAGTCTGCTCCCAAAATTCCTTCTGCAGGAATTGAAAAATTATTTTCTACTACATGTATTTTATGATTAATTCCCAAAATGTCTATAAACGCAGATCCTATGGAATAAGATGTCTTTCCGTGTATCCCCCTTAATCGTATTGTATCTTGTCGGTCTAATAAGCAATTTTCAGGTAGCAAAAATTCTTTAATTATACATCCTTCTGCCCCAGTATCTATCAATAATTGTGAAATACTATTATCATCTGAATATACATCGATATATGGTAAGTTATTTAATATTTCTGGATTTTCTACATTAATAAGTACTTCATTTAACTTCTTCTCAGTGCCTAATTGTTTAAATTTTGTTAAGATACCGTTAATTTTAATATAATTCGTATAAAAATCTAGTATACATTTGTTTTCGTATAAAAATTGGCATCCAATTATACCGTCATATTTTATATTAATTTCATCATCTACTACACAAAATATTGTTACTTTATTGAAAATTTTTATTTCTACAAATCCTAATGACTCTATTGTTGTGCTCGAAATTCCTTTTAAATAAACATTATGGTTAGTATTTATTTCGACGTTATTAGGTAATGCACTTATTTTGATTAAATTAGTTTGTGCTCCTGAATCTATCATAAAATTAAATTCTCGATTAAAAGCTTCATTGAAATGACTAACATAAGGAATTAAACTATTTAGTTTAGTATCTCCAAATCGTTGATCAATTTTGTTAACTCCTGGTCGCTCGATGAGCGCTTCTTCGTTTCGGCTTCCTTCTTCGCGCTCTGGTTGAGGAAACCGTTCTCGTTTCCCGTTCCATGTTTATTAGATTTTATTCTACATTCACTTTCAAAATGTCCCTTACGTTTACAGTGGTTACAATATCTATCCGTCTTAACTTTACAATTCGCAGCCGTATGGCCCTTAAAATCACAATTTTGACACGTCAAGGTTGGTTTCGATTCATTTCGACCTTCGAAATTTTTTAATTTGAAACAAGTTTTTGCCTCATGTCCAGATTTCTCGCAAATTTGACATGTCATAATTGTTACCTGCGGTCTACATTGCTTTGCAGTATGGCCTGATCTATTACATAACTGACATATATCTACTGGTTTTTGAGGATTCAACCTGCATTGTGTAGCCACGTGATCACTTTGATCACACAACTGACATCTTTGAAAATTTTGACTACAATTTCGGGCTATATGCCCTTCCTTTTTGCATCTATAACAAATTAATTTTCCTTGGTTGCTATTCCTACAGTTTTCTGTCGCATGGTTATCTTTCTTACAAATTTCACAGAAATGTATTCGCCTCACTTCCTTACTTCTTACGTTGTAAATCTCTCCTCGTAGAGATTTTTGCGCTTCCAACGATCTTTCTGCGGCTATTGCGCTTTTCACTATGTCTATTAAAGTATCTGCCGGTGCCATTTTTCTTTCAATCTCGGGTAGTAATCCTCTCTTAAAACAGTCGGCGATACTGGCCTCAATTTCAGCTTTGAATTCGTTTGAAACCGGTGCTCTGTCAATTAATCGCTTCGCATCTAGAATTCTCTTACCTATATCCTTTAATCTATTTGCAAACCTAATAACATTATCACTATCTTTCTGATACTCGCTTCCTAGCTCTCCCTGCAATTGGTGTATAGACTTTGTTTGTCCAAACACCTCCTTTAAATACTCTGTCAAATTTCCTACAGTGTCTAAATTTTGGCCACTGCATGCTTTTTTAGCTTCCCCAAGTAATTTTGTCTTCATTAGTTTCACTAGATTTGTTTTCGCGTTGTCTGCTACCATATCTATAGCATCTTCACATCCTTCAATATATTGACTTACCGGAATATTATATCCGTCGAATTCTGGCACTATTCTCAATGCCTCTTTCAGAGAAACCGTATTGTTCGTCATCTCTAAATCTAGATCGTTTTCAATACTTTCTAAACTAGAAAATGAATTATTTAAAAACTGCTGATTTTTATTTTTATCTGCGTCAAGGACAGTCTTATCAGTTGAGTTATTTATCGTACTATCCGTTAAATTAATAATAGCACTATCCGTTAATGTCGGAGTACTTTCGTCTTCTAAATTATCTAATAAGGAATTATCGTTTGATGTTGCTGATATGTAATTTTCAGTTTCAGTATCTGATCCTGATGATAAGTTTTCTTGTAGCCCTAGTTTTTTTTGAAAGAGTTCAAATTTATCTATTTCCTTTCTTAAATTCGGATCATTACTCGAAAGTTTCCTCGTAATGCGACGATTCTCGTTTTCACTCATGTGCAAAAATTTTACAACAATTTTCTAAATTATACATATCCCTTAAAAATCAAAATTGAATAAATATTTCCCCTCGCCTAAATTTTTTCTTATAATACTCGAGAAAAAGAAACTACACAATCGTTTTGAGCACGAAAAAAAAATATTATTTATATTCATAAAAAAAAAATTTTGTTTATTTATAAATATTATTAAAAAGAAATCATTTATTCATAACTTATTAAAGTTTAATGATTCAAAAATAAATAATAATTTCAGTTTGAAATTCCCGCGCTCTATTCTTAGTTTCATAAACTGCCACGCGATGGCGCTTTTCGAATTCGAGAACTAGAGTCGATTTTGTATATACCTAACTTCAACTTACTATTCTATCTCTCTCCCTTTTCTGTCTCTCTCTCTTTCTGCTCGTTCACTACCTGACCCGTCGTCTGCGCTAATCCTGCTCTAAACAGCTTATATTGTCCCTACGGCTATATGTATGTATACATATATATATTTTTAGATGGAGCTATTTGTTTCGACAATTACTATATTCACAAAATTATTTTACGTGATATTATTTTTTTTTATCAATAAAGGTAGTAAAATGTTTATTTATTATTAAGCGTTTATCAATCTTTTCCAAAAAAAAAAATTTTGAATTACAAATTGTCAAAAATTCGAAATTTTCAAGTATAAATTTATTAATTTCTATTATACAATAACTAAACACAATTTTCACTAAAAAAAAATTTATTCTTACAAAAGAAAAATACAATAATTACTTTATACAATAATTTTTTTCTTAATTTTATTATTTAATTTAAAACACTTGAAACATTTATCATTTAATTCAAACAAACATTCGTTACAATATTTATTTTTCTTCCTCAAAACCTTTTTTGGTGAAGGTGGTAAAGGTATATCACAAATTTCTTGAATATCTCGACTTTTGACTATTTGTTTCACTACTTCTTTTGGAGGTGGTGGCGCAGGCATGTAAATGCAGGCTATAAGCTCACGCTTTTTCTGCCTTCTCCTATTAGTTTTGCCTTTTCTAGATCTTTTTCCCTCATTTGTTTGCACTAAAAAAATATAAACATAAAACTCTATAAAATTTACTTCTATCTCTTGAAAATTAAATCAAGCTTGTTTTGAATTGATCAACTATATGTATATATATAATACTATCATGCACATGCTGATTTCTAAATAATTTCAAAGAGAAAAATCGAGAGTGTATAGCTTCTTTGTCCCTGTTCGGGCGCCAAAAAGTTGGTATGTGACGTCTGCCTCCTACCAAACTGAATAAATATGAAGCTTTTGAGCCTAGGCTTTCGCCTATTAGCTGGGACAATACACTTCGACCTCTTTAAAATTATTAAGAATAAATTAAAAGAAATAAACCTTAAATTATCGAACCGGGAGTACGGTTCAGAATATTTAAGGTTTGTGAAGGAGGGCGTAAATAAACCGTTTTATCGGTTTAAAAAATTACGCAAAGAGATAGGGTGTAGGAACGATGAAGAAAAAGTTAAAGTTATTGTAAATAAATACTTACTTTTTTTGTTGACTTCCTCTCGACTCCCTTTTCTCTGGTCGTGGCAGATTTTTAAAGGTATTTTTTTTGAAATAAATAAAAAAACACAAAATCTATTCGTCTCTTTTTTAAAATTTAGATTTTAAAATTTATTGAATATATATATATATAAATATATATTTTAAACCAAAAATGAAATTCTCGCAACTTAGGTGATTAATACAAAATAACGCGCTTCTAAAGGCCGCTCGTGGAGTGTCACGTCTGGGCGGCGGTTTGCCCTTTTAAGGAGAGCTAGAGTACGGCCCTTCTAGTTTTCCGGGCCCTCCCAAAAGATGAAAATCAGCCAGTGAGAAAAGTCGTTACTTCAACCTTCCCTCACTTAGCCGAATTTTCCTCTCGGGTCCGTACTCGCTCCTCCTCCGCTGTCGCTAGTTCACGGAAATTCCGCTAGCGTTTCAGCGCCATCATTCTGTGCAGAATTTTCTTGATTTTTTATTTTATTAATTAAAATTTGTACACTGTATTGAATTAATTTTTAAATATTGAAATAATATTATTTATGAAATTCTGCACAAAACGATATCTCTTAACCTATGTAAATTATTATTTAATATTATATATATACATAAAAACATTCAAACAATACCGCTAAATCTGTCAAACGTAGCTGCACACCGACCGTTTGTCAAATTCGCAGTACGATCTAAACATCTTCTAGAACCTTACCAACAATTATCCACAAAAGCGAATTGTGTAAATCGAAAAATACACAATTTGGTGGCTTATAATTATTGATAAAATTCGCATGTATATACATAATATAGCTAAAAATTTCTTAATATACAAAATCTATTTATATATGAACGAGATTTAAAGAATGCACCGTGAAATTCATCAATTGTAGCTTCACACCGACCAATTGATAAATTTATAATGCAAAATTAAAAATCTTTTAGACTTTACCAATGATTATCCACAAAAAGCGAATTGTATAAATCGAAAAATATACAATTTAGTGACTCATAATTATTGGCAAAATCCTAGTGCATATTTACAAAAGAAAAATATAACTAAATAATAATTATTACGCTAAAACCTGCAGTAATGTAGAACTTATTTTTTCAGCCTGCAACAAACGTAGTTTCACACCGATCGTTTGATGCAGGTTTCATAACTAAAATTTTAAAAATTCAATAAGTATAATATGTAAAACACAACGTAATTTTAAAATTTGAAATATTCCACATTATCGCAAAATTTTCCTGCCGAAAACGCGTGAGTCATCGGATTTTCGGCGCGAGCGACCTTCATGACGAACAGCTGCCCGTCATAAATCCTTCTCGCAGCGAAGATCTCTCTTCCGCGCTTACGGAGGCGCGCAGTCCTACGTCTAAGCCTTATTATCTTAAATACTATTTGAGTGTCCGTGTGCCTTGAGGAATTTTACGAGGATTATTGGTCTCTCGCTTTCCCCAAAACTCACGTACAGTCATTGTTTTAATACGCGCGACCTTCAGCGATGCTCGAAAACCCAAAAACTCGCAGGTCCTTGCATTGCCGAAAGTTCGCGTTACTACGTTCTTAAAACTATACTATTTAAAATATACTAAAATCTACGGGACGTGACACAAATATAGCCGTTCAATATGTTTTTGGAAATCTCTCGATCTCAGCTCTTCAAATATGTTTCTCCCGATTCGCTGCGAGGAAGCTGGTTCGAGCAGAAAACGAAACAAGGTTGGTATGCAATTATTGGTAAATTTTCCGATTTTGGCTAGTGATATTTCATGACTCCATATCTTCAGAACGGTTCATCCATATATACCCGTTCAATATGTTTTTGGAAAGCTCTCGATCTCAGCTTTTTAAATATGTGTCTCCCGATTCGCTGCGAGGAAGCTGGTTCGAGCAGAAATCGAAAAAAGGTTGATATGCAATTTTTGGTAAATTTTCCGAAATTGCCTAGTTTTCCTCCGGACTCCATATCTTCGGAACGGTTGATCCAAATATAGGAATTCAATATGTTTCTGGAAAGCTCTCGATCTCAGCTTTTCAAATATGTGTCTCCCGATTCGCTGCGAGGAAGCTGGTTCGAGCAGAAATCGAAAAAAGGTTGATGTGCAATTTCTGGGAAATTTTCCCAAATTGGCTAGTTTTTTTCCGGACTCCATATCTTCGGAACAGTTCATCCAAATATAGGCATTCAATAATGTTTTTGGAAAGCTCTACGATCTCAGCTTTTCAAATATGTGTCTCCCGATTTGCTGCGAGGGAAGCTGGTTCTACCAGAAAGTCGAAAACAAGGTTGATATGCAATTTTTGGTAAATTTTACGATTTAGCTAGTTTTTTTCCGGACTCCATATCTTCGGAACGGTTCATCCAAATATAGGCGTTCAATATGTTTTTGGAAAGCTCTCGATCTCATGCTTTTCAAATATTTGTCTCCCGATTTGCTGCGAGGAAGCTGGTTCTACCAGAAGTCGAAACAAGGTTGATATGCAATTTTCGTAAATTTCCGATTTGGCTAGTTTTTTCCGGACTCCATACTTCGGAACGGTTTCATCCAAATATAGGCGTTCAATATGTTTTTGGAAAGCTCTCGATCTCAGCTTTTCAAATATGGTCTCCGATTGCTGCGAGGAAGCTGGTTCTAGCCTGAAGCGAAAAAAATGTTGATATGCAATTTTTGGTAAATTTTCCGAAATTGGCTAGTTTTTTTCCGGACTCCATATCTTCGGAACGGTTCATCCAAATATAGGCATTCAATATGTTTTTGGAAAGCTCTCGATCTCAGCTTTTCAAATATGTGTCTCCCGATTCGCTGCGAGGAAGTTGGTTCGAGCAGAAATCGAAAAAAGGTTGATATGCAATTTTTGGTAATTTTTACGATTTTAGCTAGTTTTTTTCCGTACTCCATATCTTCGGAACGGTTCATCCAAATATAGGCGTTCAATATGTTTTTGGAAAGCTCTCGATCTCAGCTTTTCAAATATGTGTCTCCCGATTCGCTGCGAGGAAGCTGGTTCGAGCAGAAATCGAAAAAAGGTTGATATGCAATTCTTGGTAAATTTTCCGATTTTAGCTAGTGTTTTTCATGACTCCATATCTTCGGAACGGTTCATCCAAATATAGCCATTCAATATGTTTTTGGAAAGCTCTCGATCTCAGCTTTTCAAATATGTGTCTCCCGATTCGCTGCGAGGAAGCTGGTTCGAGCAGAAATCGAAAAAAGGTTGATATGCAATTCTTGGTAAATTTTCCGATTTTAGCTAGTGTTTTTCATGACTCCATATCTTCGGAACGGTTCATCCATATATAGCCGTTCAATATGTTTTTGGAAAGCTCTCGATCTCAGCATTTCAAATATGTGTCTCCCGATTCGCTGCGAGGAAGCTGGTTCGAGCAGAAATCGAAAAAAGGTTGATATGCAATTCTTGGTAAATTTTCCGATTTTAGCTAGTGTTTTTCATGACTCCATATCTTCGGAACGGTTCATCCAAATATAGGCGTTCAATATGTTTTTGGAAAGCTCTCGATCTCAGCTTTTCAAATATGTGTCTCCCGATTCGCTGCGAGGAAGCTGGTTCGAGCAGAAATCGAAAAAAGGTTGATATGCAATTTTTGGTAAATTTTACAATTTAGCTAGTTTTTTTCCGGACTCCATATCTTCGGAACGGTTCATCCAAATATAGGCAGTTCAATATGTTTTTGGAAAGCTCTCGATCTCAGCTTTTCAAATATGTGTCTCCCGATTCGCTGCGAGGAAGCTGGTTCGAGCAGAAATCGAAAAAAGGTTGATATGCAATTTCTGGTAAATTTTCCGAATTGGCTAGTTTTTTTCCGGACTCCATATCTTCGGAACGGTTCATCCAAATATAGGCCGTTCAATATGTTTTTGGAAAGCTCTCGATCTCAGCTTTTCAAATATGTGTCTCCCGATTCGCTGCGAGGAAGCTGGTTCGAGCAGAAATCGAAAAAGGTTGATATGCAATTTTTGGTAAATTTTCCGATTTTAGCTAGTTTTTTTCCGGACTCCATATCTTCGGAACGGTTCATCCAAATATAGGCCGTTCAATATGTTTTTGGAAAGCTCTCGATCTCAGCTTTTCAAATATGTGTCTCCCGATTCGCTGCGAGGAAGCTGGTTCGAGCAGAAATCGAAAAAAGGTTGATATGCAATTTTTGGTAAATTTTACGAATTTTAGCTAGTTTTTTTCCGGACTCCATATCTTCGGAACGGTTCATCCAAATATAGGCAGTTCAATATGTTTTTGGAAAGCTCTCGATCTCAGCTTTTCAAATATGTGTCTCCCGATTCGCTGCGAGGAAGCTGGTTCGAGCAGAAATCGAAAAAAGGTTGATATGCAATTTTTGGTAAATTTTACGATTTTAGCTAGTTTTTTTCAGGACTCCATATCTTCGGAACGGTTCATCCAAATATAGGCGTTCAATATGTTTTTGGAAAGCTCTCGATCTCAGCTTTTCAAATATGTGTCTCCCGATTCGCTGCGAGGAAGCTGGTTCGAGCAGAAATCGAAAAAAGGTTGATATGCAATTTTTGGTAAATTTTACGAATTTAGCTAGTTTTTTTCCGGACTCCATATCTTCGGAACGGTTCATCCAAATATAGGCGTTCAATATGTTTTTGGAAAGCTCTCGATCTCAGCTTTTCAAATATGTGTCTCCCGATTCGCTGCGAGGAAGCTGGTTCGAGCAGAAATCGAAAAAAGGTTGATATGCAATTTTTGGTAAATTTTCCGAAATTGCCTAGTTTTCCTCCGGACTCCATATCTTCGGAACGGTTGATCCAAATATAGGCATTCAATATGTTTCTGGAAAGCTCTCGATCTCAGCTTTTCAAATATGTGTCTCCCGATTCGCTGCGAGGAAGCTGGTTCGAGCAGAAATCGAAAAAAGGTTGATGTGCAATTTCTGGGAAATTTTCCGAAATTGGCTAGTTTTTTTCCGGACTCCATATCTTCGGAACGGTTCATCCAAATATAGGCATTCAATATGTTTTTGGAAAGCTCTCGATCTCAGCTTTTCAAATATGTGTCTCCCGATTCGCTGCGAGGAAGTTGGTTCGAGCAGAAATCGAAGAAAGGTTGATATGCAATTTTTGGTAATTTTTACGATTTTAGCTAGTTTTTTTCCGTACTCCATATCTTCGGAACGGTTCATCCAAATATAGGCGTTCAATATGTTTTTGGAAAGCTCTCGATCTCAGCTTTTGAAATATGTGTCTCCCGATTCGCTGCGAGGAAGCTGGTTCGAGCAGAAATCGAAAAAAGGTTGATATGCAATTCTTGGTAAATTTTCCGATTTTAGCTAGTGTTTTTCATGAATCCATATCTTCGGAACGGTTCATCCAAATATAGGCATTCAATATGTTTTTGGAAAGCTCTCGATCTCAGCTTTTCAAATATGTGTCTCCCGATTCGCTGCGAGGAAGCTGGTTCGAGCAGAAATCGAAAAAAGGTTAATGCGCAATTTCTGGGAAATTTTCCGAAATTGGCTAGTTTTATTCCGGACTCCATATCTTCGGAACGGTTCATCCAAATATAGCCGTTCAATATGTTTTTGGAAAGCTCTCGATCTCAGCTTTTCAAATATGTTTCTCCCGTTTCGCTGCGAGGAAGTTGGTTCGAGCAGAAATCGAAAAAAGGTTGATATGCAATTTTTGGTAATTTTTACGAATTTAGCTAGTTTTTTTCGGACTCCATATCTTCGGAACGGTTCATCCAAATATAGGCGTTCAATATGTTTTTGGAAAGCTCTCGATCTCAGCTTTTCAAATATGTTTCTCCCGATTCGCTGCGAGGAAGCTGGTTCGAGCAGAAAACGAAACAAGGTTGATATGCAATTTTTGGTAAATTTTCCGATTTTGGCTAGTGATATTTCATGACTCCATATCTTCGGAACGGTTCATCCAAATATAGGCGTTCAATATGTTTTTGGAAAGCTCTCGATCTCAGCTTTTCAAATATGTGTCTCCCGATTCGCTGCGAGGAAGCTGGTTCGAGCAGAAATCGAAAAAAGGTTGATATGCAATTCTTGGTAAATTTTCCGATTTTGGCTAGTGTTTTTCATGACTCCATATCTTCGGAACGGTTCATCCAAATATAGCCGTTCAATATGTTTTTGGAAAGCTCTAGATCTTAGCTTTTCAAATATGTGTCTCCCGATTCGCTGCGAGGAAGTTGGTTCGAGCAGAAATCCAAAAAATGTTGATATGGAATTCTTGGTAAATTTTCCGATTTTAGCTAGTGTTTTTCATGAATCCATATCTTCGGAACGGTTCATCCATATATAGCCGTTCAATATGTTTTTGGAAAGCTCTCGATCTCAGCATTACAAATATGTGTCTCCCGATTCGCTGCGAGGAAGTTGGTTCGAGCAGAAATCGAAAAAAGTTTGATATGCAATTTTTGGTAATTTTTACGATTTTAGCTAGTTTTTTTCCGGACTCCATATCTTCGGAACGGTTCATCCAAATATAGGCGTTCAATATGTTTTTGGAAAGCTCTCGATCTCAGCTTTTCAAATATGTGTCTCCCGATTCGCTGCGAGGAAGCTGGTTCGAGCAGAAATCGAAAAAAGGTTGATGTGCAATTTCTGGTAAATTTTCCGAAATTGGCTAGTTTTTTTCCGGACTCCATATCTTCGGAACGGTTCATCCAAATATAGGCATTCAATATGTTTTTGGAAAGCTCTCGATCTCAGCTTTTCAAATATGTGTCTCCCGATTCGCTGCGAGGAAGCTGGTTCGAGCAGAAATCGGAAAAAGCTTGATATGCAATTCTTGGTAAATTTTCCGATTTTAGCTAGTGTTTTTCATGACTCCATATCTTCGGAACGGTTCATCCAAATGTGACGTCTGCCTCCTACCAAACTGAATAAATATGAAGCTTTTGAGCCTAGGCTTTCGCCTATTAGCTGGGACAATACACTTCGACCTCTTTAAAATTATTAAGAATAAATTAAAAGAAATAAACCTTAAATTATCGAACCGGGAGTACGGTTCAGAATATTTAAGGTTTGTGAAGGAGGGCGTAAATAAACCGTTTTATCGGTTTAAAAAATTACGCAAAGAGATAGGGTGTAGGAACGATGAAGAAAAAGTTAAAGTTATTGTAAATAAATACTTACTTTTTTTGTTGACTTCCTCTCGACTCCCTTTTCTCTGGTCGTGGCAGATTTTTAAAGGTATTTTTTTTGAAATAAATAAAAAAACACAAAATCTATTCGTCTCTTTTTTAAAATTTAGATTTTAAAATTTATTGAATATATATATATAAATATATATTTTAAACCAAAAATGAAATTCTCGCAACTTAGGTGATTAATACAAAATAACGCGCTTCTAAAGGCCGCTCGTGGAGTGTCACGTCTGGGCGGCGGTTTGCCCTTTTAAGGAGAGCTAGAGTACGGCCCTTCTAGTTTTCCGGGCCCTCCCAAAAGATGAAAATCAGCCAGTGAGAAAAGTCGTTACTTCAACCTTCCCTCACTTAGCCGAATTTTCCTCTCGGGTCCGTACTCGCTCCTCCTCCGCTGTCGCTAGTTCACGGAAATTCCGCTAGCGTTTCAGCGCCATCATTCTGTGCAGAATTTTCTTGATTTTTTATTTTATTAATTAAAATTTGTACACTGTATTGAATTAATTTTTAAATATTGAAATAATATTATTTATGAAATTCTGCACAAAACGATATCTCTTAACCTATGTAAATTATTATTTAATATTATATATATACATAAAAACATTCAAACAATACCGCTAAATCTGTCAAACGTAGCTGCACACCGACCGTTTGTCAAATTCGCAGTACGATCTAAACATCTTCTAGAACCTTACCAACAATTATCCACAAAAGCGAATTGTGTAAATCGAAAAATACACAATTTGGTGGCTTATAATTATTGATAAAATTCGCATGTATATACATAATATAGCTAAAAATTTCTTAATATACAAAATCTATTTATATATGCACGAGATTTAAAGAATGCACCGTGAAATTCATCAATTGTAGCTTCACACCGACCAATTGATAAATTTATAATGCAAAATTAAAAATCTTTTAGACTTTACCAATGATTATCCACAAAAAGCGAATTGTATAAATCGAAAAATATACAATTTAGTGACTCATAATTATTGGCAAAATCCTAATGCATATTTACAAAAGAAAAATATAACTAAATAATAATTATTACGCTAAAACCTGCAGTAATGTAGAACTTATTTTTTCAGCCTGCAACAAACGTAGTTTCACACCGATCGTTTGATGCAGGTTTCATAACTAAAATTTTAAAAATTCAATAAGTATAATATGTAAAACACAACGTAATTTTAAAATTTGAAATATTCCACATTATCGCAAAATTTTCCTGCCGAAAACGCGTGAGTCATCGGATTTTCGGCGCGAGCGACCTTCATGACGAACAGCTGCCCGTCATAAATCCTTCTCGCAGCGAAGATCTCTCTTCCGCGCTTACGGAGGCGCGCAGTCCTACGTCTAAGCCTTATTATCTTAAATACTATTTGAGTGTCCGTGTGCCTTGAGGAATTTTACGAGGATTATTGGTCTCTCGCTTTCCCCAAAACTCACGTACAGTCATTGTTTTAATACGCGCGACCTTCAGCGATGCTCGAAAACCCAAAAACTCGCAGGTCCTTGCATTGCCGAAAGTTCGCGTTACTACGTTCTTAAAACTATACTATTTAAAATATACTAAAATCTACGGGACGTGACACCCCTCGCCTAAAATGAATGTTATAAGGAATATTTTAGTGACGAAATAACATTCATCGCTTTAGCTTACAAACAAAAATTAGAAAGCTTAAGGTTGCTAATGTTGAAATTATATAGAGATGCATTATTATTATAAAACCTTATCTTATTTCATAATTTTATTTTATTCTCCTTAATTTGTGTATAATTTTCTGAAGAGTTAGCCCAGATTAAAAAATGATCGTTCCGATGGCTTTGGTTGCACTGCCACTGTTTGTGTAATATTTGACTCTGTTGATAGATTTGGATAAGTTGTGTTTTGTGTGTCACTTGGTAAGTATGCTGGAGGTGATGATGTTCCCAACTCAACGTCCTGCTGGTTTTTGTTTTTTTTTGTTGTTTTTTTTGTTGATATTAGATGATAGGCTAAGGTATTCCAAATGGCTCCAATTAGATGATATGAACAGCCATAAATCTGGTGTATTGCGTATCCATTTATGATTGTTCCAATTATAATTTTTATTGTTTGTATGATTATTATGATACCAATTACGCCGGCACTCATTGTCCCAAAAATGTTCAAATTTCTCCAAATCTTATTCCATGTTGTTGTTGCTATTTTTTCTACTGCGTTTTCATTTAGTAATTTTAAAATTGTGCCTTCGTCGTTTGAAACAGGGTGACCATGCATTTCTCGTGCTATCTCATTCAATACTGCAGGTCTTTCTATAGGAAACATAATTCTTTCTCTTAATTTTTCAAGTTCATTCTCTGTGTAAATTCCACTGGTTGATAATTCACCAGGGCTAATATAATTCCACGTCATCCTTGTAAGAGGTTTAATTACTAATGGCGATCTTGCCTCAGTTATTTCAGGTATAAATTTGTACCAATCGTTTCCAACTTTATAAACTGAAGGTAATATTTTATTGCAAATAATTTCTGTGCCTTTTTTCTTTAAAATATGTGTCCTGGGTGTTAAAAAGTGTGTTACGTTATTCCTTGATACGCGTAACTCAG
The DNA here is from genome assembly GCA_018906965.1 of Philotrypesis tridentata. Classification (NCBI taxonomy): domain Eukaryota; kingdom Metazoa; phylum Arthropoda; class Insecta; order Hymenoptera; family Pteromalidae; genus Philotrypesis; species Philotrypesis tridentata. The sequence continues at coordinate 6,436 of JACCIB010001594.1, read as the reverse complement.
CGTAACATATATCTCCATGTTCTAATTTAACTTCAACTGGTATACATTTGATAACATGAATTACTTCTCCTGCGACGACTGCCATAAAACCGGGGCCCTTCATTAAATTATACGCAAATTCATCTGGAGAATGTGTAACTATAGCCAATGAATTTTTTAAAGTTTGCTTCTCTAAATTACACCGTTGTACAATAACATCTCGATATAATTGTTTCATTTGCAGTCTTACATGCTTCTCTACATAAACAAATTTCGAATTTACATAAGCAAATATATCTAAATTTGACACCGAAACAGGTTTTTTGCTAGCAAAAGTTTCTCCCTTAATTGTCTCAAAAATTACAAGTTTTGGGTGCTCTGTTCTTATTATTTTATAACCGCATACATTTTCTTCGTTCTTACTTGCTAGGGCAAACGTTATGTCATTGGTTGATAAGGAGTATATTATTTGTCTATTTAAATCGCTATCTACTAACTTATTAGCTAAACCTTCGTATAAAATTCCAAATTGATTAAATTTACAATAATCGTTAGGGATCGTTTCCCAGTAAGAATATCCTCCTTCGCTATCTATACAATTCGTGTTCGATAATTGACAGATGGTTCCTGATTTTAAATGAATTTTATTTTCGTCTACATTGATTTTTGCAATAAAAGTTTGTAAAGAAATTTTAATAATGCCGGTAACAAATACATTAGTCCAAGTTCCATATGGATCGGAATACGTCTGACCATTGCAAACATTATAATTATCTACACTACCTGCTAAATCTATGCTATGTGTTACGGTATCATTAACTCTAAGTCCGGTTATCACATGATTGTTAAAACGCAAAATTCCAGTCGCATGCATTTCTGTACATGTTTGTTTACTCGTTTCGTATACATAATTAGCTTGTGATCTTGATACAAAGACTTTGTGTGAAAACATACCACATTGATCAATCGTGCGTGATATTTCCAATTTACATTGTATTACTTTTACTTCATCAAATTTATTAATTTGTAATAATTGGATATATTTCTGTGTTATATTAATGCTATCATTGGGAATATCACATTCGCCTACATCTAATAAAGATATTGTCGTAACGTTCAAATTTCGCGAACCACAGTCGTAGCCGATTAATCCAGCCGTTGATTGAATTAGAAATAGGAAAATAATTATTGCATACATGTTAAAGTTTATCTGTGAACAAAGGAAAATATATAAATATTTATCATTTAATTTACTATAGAAGGATTTTTAGCTTTTCTTCCTTTCTTTTTTTCTACTGCAATTTCTTTATTGATATGAGAAATTCGTAACCTATTGCTGTGAACAACCTTACTACCTTTATTGATCTTAATTCTACAATTATTTTTATTAATAACCTCTAAAATTTGATAGGGACCTGAATAGTGATCTCCAAATTTTCCTGGTTTGTGTCCTGACAAAAGAAAAACATAATCGCCTACTTTAAAGTTTTGTATATTAATTTTCCTGTCATAATATTTTTTAGATTTGAACTTAGAATTAATTAAATTATCATACACTAGTTTTTGAATACCGTTCAATCTTGTAACTAAATCTATTATGTATCCTTTATAAGTAGGTAGCATATCTCCCTCTCTTAACGGATCACTCGACGGCATTCTTGCTAAACGTCCGAAGACGACTTCAAACGGAGTATGTTTAGTGCTTTCTTGCACGCATGTGTTATAATTTAATATAGCTATATCGATCCATTCATCCCATTCGTTATCAATATCTGTATATTGCTTTAAAAATTCTATTAGTGCATGATGTGATCGTTCTAGAGATCCATTTGACTGCGGATGAAATGCTGTTGTTTTAACCTTTTTTATTTTGAATCGTTTAGCGACTCTATTCATTAAATTACTTAAAAAATTTTGGCCTTGATCAGTTAAAATGACTTTCGGAGTTCCAAAAATACAAATAAATCTTTTGATAAACTTATCAGCTATAGTAGAAGCTAGGGTATCTTGCAAAGGAATGGCCATGCAAAATTTCGACAATTGATCTTGTATAGTCAAGATATATTGGTTATTATTTTTAGTTATATTTAATGGACCAACGATATCCATTGCAATTTTATCAAAAACTACTGCAGGAGTATCCGTAATCATCATTGGTTGCTTAGTCTTTAAGCGAACTAATTTTTTTAATTGACAGTTTAAACACTGCTGAATTCTTCTTTGAATATCTGATTTTAAATCTTCCCAATAATATCTCTGTTTGATTCTATTATAAGTTTTTGATACTCCTCTGTGGCCTCCTATTGGTGAATCGTGTAGTTCTCTAAAAATTTCATCGCGCTTTGATCCCGATATATATAATAATTTTCCTGAACAAATCATGACTTTAATATTAGTATCTTTAAAAACTGAATAAACTACATCTAAAACTTCAGACCAATCTAAATTTTCTATATTTTTATTTTCCGCAAAACAGATAAGTTTCTGATCGTTTCTTATTAATAATTCTTTCAATACCGTTAAAGTTTCAAATAATACTTCTCTGGTATGTGATAAAGATTCAGGAGTTTTTCCTCTGATACACAGTGCATAAAATTTATAATGATTATTACGTTTAAATTCTCTTACTTCGCCTATCTCTACATCTGTATCAAACTTTAACTTCTTTATTTTTTTTACCTTCATAGCCCCTTCATCACAAGGCTCTCCATTACAATTAATAAAAAAAGCTACGTTATCACTTCTGAATTGAATTGACTCCTTGCATTTGATTATTACTTTTCTTTTTTCAATATTTTTAATATTTCTGTTATATAGACTTGTTTTTGATGATTCGCTTTTATTATCAATTATTTCACTTTCTGTATCACTTAATTTACCTTCATCAGATGAATTTATACTTTCTTCAGTTATACTTTTATTATAATTTAACTTATTTTCTAACACAATATCGTTTGGTTGCAAATTTTTACTAATTTTTACTTGTGCTTCAACATTATCATTATCGCTATACTCACTTTCTTCATAATTAACTTCACTAATTTTTCGTTTCGGATATCTTTCAATATTATCTTTCTGTTCTTTATTTGAATACGTAATATTTTTATTTTCTTTAATATTTTTACGTTCTATAGCTTTTACATTTTCCTCATTAATCGTATTTTTTTTATTTTTCTTCTTCTTATTTATAATACCTCTGTTTGACTTATTTTCATTAATATTTTTCTGTATTTTGTCTTTTTCTTTGATATTTGGTTTATTATGTATTTGAGCTTTCGTAATGACTTTATTTGTTTGATTTTCAATTTGCCTTAACTGTTGCGCCCTAGTAATTACATTAGCTTCTACAGACTGTACTGGATTTCTCGATAATGCATCTGCATTAGAATTTAACTTACCAGGTTTATGTATAATTTCATAATTATATTCTCCTAACTTGAATCGCCATTTCTGAACTCTAGTATTTAAATCGGCTGATTTAAACCATAATAAAGCCTTATGATCAGTAATAATATAGAATTTTCTGCCGAATAAATATGGTCTGAAAGTCGTTACACCGTGAATCATTGCTAATGCCTCTTTTTCGTAAACTTCATATTTAAGTTCTGAGCCTCTCAATACTCTTGATGCATATGCGATTGGTTTATCTTTACCGATCTCGCCCTGAGAAAGGACACTTCCAATAGCGTAGCCCGACGCATCGACTGTCAAATTAAATGGTTTACTGAAATTTGGATATTGTAACAGTGGCGCTGAGCATAATAAATCTTTTAATCTATCAAAACTTTGTTGGGCATTTTCGTCCCATTCAAATGATTGCTTCGAGTCTAAATTTTGCAGGAGCTTAGTTAACGGTTTAGCTATCTTTGCAAAATTTTTAATAAACCGCCTATAATAACCAGCTAATCCTAAAAATTGTCGCACGTTTTTTGTCTCTTTAGGCCTTGGAAAATTTCTTACGGATTCAACCTTTTTAGGATCTGGTTGAATTCCATTTTTATTAATTTTGTGACCTAAATATATTACTTCTTGTTTTAATATTTCGCATTTATCTGGCTGTAATTTTAGATTTGCGCTACGCAATCTTTTCATGACTTCATTAAAAAGTTTTTCGTGTTCTTCTAAAGTTTTTGCGTATATGACAATATCATCAATATACACATAGACTCCTTTGCCAATTAAATCGCCTAGAATTATTGTCATAAGGCGTTGATATTCACATGCCGCGTTTCGAAGGCCAAAAGGTAATCGAACAAATTCAAAATGTCCTAATTGAGTGGAAAATGCAGTTTTTGCTGCATCTTCGGGATCCATCATTATTTGATGAAACCCTGAGAAACAATCTAAATTCGTGAAATACTTAGCTCCTTCCAATTGATCAAATATATCAGTTATGTTTGGAATAGGAAACGCGTCCGGTATAGTTTTTTCGTTTAATGGACGGAAATCTAAAACAATTCGCCACTTCGGTTTACCGTCAGGACCAGCCTTTTTTGGTACTACCCATAATGCAGTATTATAAGGGGATTTCGAAGGCCTAATTATACCTCGATCTAATAAGTCTTTCACCTGCCTTTCTACCTCTTCTTTTAAAGCATGCGGTAACCTATATTGCTTAGTACATACGGGATAATCGTCTATAGTATTAATTTTATGCTTTAAAATATTCGTCCCTTCCAATATATCGCCCTCTAAATATATTCTGTCTGCATGATCTTTAATTAAATTATCTAACTGTCTTAACTCTTTATCATTTAAATCCCTTAGTATTTATTATTTTTTTTATTTTTGCTATTCTCTCTGCCTTATCTAAATCTTTATCATCATAATTTTCTTCCTCCTCATTTACTATGGAAAATATACTAACGTAGTTACTTGCTAACTCTATTATATCTTTTGCTTCATTATTATCTATATTTTTAATATTTATTACTAATTTTACTTTATCATTTTTAAATTTATTTATATTTTTTTGAAATTCACATTACAATTAATCTCAAGAATTTTTTCATTTTTCTTACTTATTTTCTGCGACTCATTTATTGTATTAATTAAGTTTATTTCTAACAGTCATTGGACTCCTTTATTCCTAATTCATTAAACAAACTTTTATTAATTACTTCATAATGAAATAACTCAGCTAAATTTACATATTCGTTCATATAATAATCTTCTATTTTATAACCTGAGTAAGGGCAATATTTTTCTTCGTTCGATTCATTTTCTAAATCATTAAGTAATAAGTTTCAATCTTTCATTTAAACTTGAGTTTGAAACTGCTCTTGAATCTGATGTTAACATATTATCTGTGCTTATCTCTGGATTTGAATTTAAATCTGATTCTTCATTTAAATCAGAACACAATGTTGATTCATTACTCGTTTGTATACTACCTATTTCTTTACTAAAAAATCTACCGTCTTTTATAATTCTCTTTTTCAATGGCACATATTTTTCTTCTATTTTTAAACTTCTTTTACAAAATCTATTACACTATTGGTTTTAGTAAAGTAATCTGCTCCCAAAATTCCTTCTGCAGGAATTGAAAAACTATTTTCTACTACATGTATTTTATGATTAATTCCAAAAATGTCTATAAACGTAGATCCTATGGAATAAGATATTTTTCCGTGTATACCCTTTAATCGTATTGTATCTTGTCGGTCTAATAAACAATCTTCAGGTAGCATAAATTCTTTAATAATACACCCTTCTGCCCCAGTATCTATTAAAAATTGAGAAATACTATTATCATTTGAATATACATCGATATATGGTAAGTTATTTAATACTTCTGGATTTTCTACATTAATAAGTACTTCATTCATATTCTTTTCGGTGCCTAATTGTTTAAATTTTGTTAATATACCGTTAATTTTAATATAATTCGTATAAAAATCTAGTATACATTTGTTTTCATATAAAAATTGACATCCAATTATACCGTCATACCTTATATTAATTTCATCATCTACAACACAAAATATTGTTAATCTATCGAAAATTTTGATTTCTACGAATCCTAATGATTCTATTGTTGTATTTGATATTCCCTTTAAATAAACATTATGGTTAGTATTTATTTCAATGTTATTAGGTAGTGCACTTATTTTGATTAAATTAGTTTGTGCTCCTGAATCTATCATAAAATTAAATTCTCGATTAAACGCTTCATTGAAATGATTAATATATGGAATGAAACTATTTAATTTAGTATCTCCAAATCGTTTATCATTTTGTTAATTCTTGGTCGCTCGATGAGCGCTTCTTTATTTCGGCTTCCTTCTTCGCGCTCTGGTTGAGGAAACCGTTCTCGTTTCCCGCTCCAGGTTTATTAGATTTTATTCTACATTCACTTTCAAAATGTCCCTTACGTTTACAGTGGTTACAATATCTATCCGTCTTAACTTTACAATTCGCAGCCGTATGGCCCTTAAAATCACAATTGGGGGAGCGG
>JACCIB010001593.1:25000-28046 GCA_018906965.1 Philotrypesis tridentata | reverse complement strand
GCAAACCTTATGTGCGATGGATCGATACTTATGTGCCTTGGGTGCAAACCTATACGCGAACACTGCACACTTATGTGCGACGACTGCACTCTTATATGCGACGGCTCCGCTCTTATGTGCGACGGCTCCACTCTTATGTGCGACGGTTGCAAACCTATGTGCGATGGCTGCACACTTATGTGCGACAACTGCACTCTTATGTGCGACGTCTCTACTCTTATGTGCGACGTCTCCGCTCTTATGTGCGACGGCTCCGCTCTTATGTGCAACGGTTGCAAACTTATGTGCGATGGATCGATACTTATGTGCCTTGGGTGCAAACCTATACGCGAACACTGCACACTTATGTGCGACGACTGCACTCTTATATGCGACGGCTCCGCTCTTATGTGCGACGGCTCCACTCTTATGTGCGACGGTTGCAAACCTATGTGCGATGTCTGCACACTTATGTGCGACAACTGCACTCTTATGTGCGACGTCTCTACTCTTATGTGCGACGTCTCCGCTCTTATGTGCGATGGCTTCACTCTTATGTGCAACGGTTGCAAACCCATGTGCGATGGATCGATACTTGTGTGCCTTGGGTGCAAACGTATACGCGAACACTGCACACTTATGTGCGACGACAGCACTCTTATGTGCGACGAGCAAGCCTATGAGAGACGACTGCACTCTTGTGCAGCGATAATTTTAAACTTGTGCTGCGAGAATTCAATATTTTTGCTGCGACGACTCAAAGATTGCATGCGACGTGCCGACTATTGGGTGCTACGGGTCGACACTTTTGTGCTAACGAGCGGAATGTATTGCCAGACTGATGCTCATTTGAACGTGACGTCGCAAATTTGATTTAGGACGGATAACCATTGACTACATGGGGTTGGTTAAATGCAGCTTGTTTCGGGCCGCAACAATTTTATACCTGCGAATCACGAGATTACACATCCTGTCAACGATCTATGAAGAAATCCAAGCATTCGACCGGAGAATAGTGACCTTAAATTAATATCAGCTTTTACGTGAAGCCATAGGGTAGAGGCGACAAATACTCACGTGTCAAGGCTGCTAGCCTATGTGAAACTGCTGCACACTTATGTGCGCAGGGTGCAAACGTATGTGAGACGGTTGCACGGTTTGTATTGCCAGACTGTTCATGTTCATTTGAGTAAGACCTAGCAAATTCCGAAGTATCGGATGCCACGGATTACCTCCTGTAGTTCATTGCTAGATAGTAGAGCAATAACGTCTCCGCTAGGTAGATCTTTCTCATGGGTAAGTTTTTTTTTTTTTCTTTTTTATATCGACAGTCCTACTGGTAATCTACCAGCGTCTTCGTCTAGACGAGATCGATCCTTGATCGGCCCATAACACGCGGATTCGTGCGCGCTCGGGTAAACGGCGGGGGATAATTTCGACAGAGTCGAGTAGCTACGTGTCCCCTACACAGGTTTCCGCCGTGCCCGAGTGGATTAACGAGATTCCCACTGTCCCTAACTACCTCCCCGTGCCAACTTCGAGGGCTGATTCAACGGTCGTAGCTCCGCCGAAGATAGGCGGATTCCGGCGCGCTCGGGTAAACGGCGGGGGATAATTTCGACAGAGTCGAGTAGCTACGTGTCCCCTACACAGGTTTCCGCCGTGCCCGAGTGGATTAACGAGATTCCCACTGTCCCTAACTACCTCCCCGTGCCAACTTCGAGGGCTGATTCAACGGTCGTAGCTCCGCCGAAGATAGGCGGATTCCGGCGCGCTCGGGTAAACGGCGGGGGATAATTTCGACAGAGTCGAGTAGCTACGTGTCCCCTACACAGGTTTCCGCCGTGCCCGAGTGGATTAACGAGATTCCCACTGTCCCTAACTACCTCCCCGTGCCAACTTCGAGGGCTGATTCAACGGTCGTAGCTCCGCCGAAGATAGGCGGATTCCGGCGCGCTCGGGTAAACGGCGGGGGATAATTTCGACAGAGTCGAGTAGCTACGTGTCCCCTACACAGGTTTCCGCCGTGCCCGAGTGGATTAACGAGATTCCCACTGTCCCTAACTACCTCCCCGTGCCAACTTCGAGGGCTGATTCAACGGTCGTAGCTCCGCCGAAGATAGGCGGATTCCGGCGCGCTCGGGTAAACGGCGGGGGATAATTTCGACAGAGTCGAGTAGCTACGTGTCCCCTACACAGGTTTCCGCCGTGCCCGAGTGGATTAACGAGATTCCCACTGTCCCTAACTACCTCCCCGTGCCAACTTCGAGGGCTGATTCAACGGTCGTAGCTCCGCCGAAGATAGGCGGATTCCGGCGCGCTCGGGTAAACGGCGGGGGATAATTTCGACAGAGTCGAGTAGCTACGTGTCCCCTACACAGGTTTCCGCCGTGCCCGAGTGGATTAACGAGATTCCCACTGTCCCTAACTACCTCCCCGTGCCAACTTCGAGGGCTGATTCAACGGTCGTAGCTCCGCCGAAGATAGGCGGATTCCGGCGCGCTCGGGTAAACGGCGGGGGATAATTTCGACAGAGTCGAGTAGCTACGTGTCCCCTACACAGGTTTCCGCCGTGCCCGAGTGGATTAACGAGATTCCCACTGTCCCTAACTACCTCCCCGTGCCAACTTCGAGGGCTGATTCAACGGTCGTAGCTCCGCCGAAGATAGGCGGATTCCGGCGCGCTCGGGTAAACGGCGGGGGATAATTTCGACAGAGTCGAGTAGCTACGTGTCCCCTACACAGGTTTCCGCCGTGCCCGAGTGGATTAACGAGATTCCCACTGTCCCTAACTACCTCCCCGTGCCAACTTCGAGGGCTGATTCAACGGTCGTAGCTCCGCCGAAGATACGCGGATTCCGGCGCCCGTGCCCAAGTGGATTATCGAGATTCCCACACAACAACTAACAAGGACGTTCACTCGGCTCTCAATCATAGCAGTCGAGTGCCTGACACGTAGCACGAGGCACGCAGCGAGCATACCCCTTCATATGTATAGGATCGTCTGCTTGACTGACACCATGAGGACCTGAGAAGATCAATTTTATCGGCATCTCGCCACTGCTAA
>JACCIB010001593.1:17500-20000 GCA_018906965.1 Philotrypesis tridentata | reverse complement strand
CCGTTCCGCCTCACAAATTCCCTCCAATTACTCTCTTTCGCCACACGTATCATTTCCTTATATTCCCACATGCATTCCTTAAATTCACTCCACAATCCTCTTACATTCTCACCATCTCTTCTCTTCTCCCTCTGATACCTTTTCCTTTTCCTTTTCACTTGCCGCTTCTTCCTCGTCAGCTCATCATTCCACCACACCACTCCCTTTCTCCTAATCTTTCTCACACGTTGCATACACTCATCATTCGCTCTTTCTATCCATTCACACAGCACACTCACTCTTTCTTCCGCACCGAGGGTCCGGAACCTCTCGATCCCGAGGCCCTCGGCGAGGGTCCCAATCACACTACCATATTTCGTCCAGTCACACTTCCTAGCATTCCATCTTTTCATCACATTCTCACTTTCATCACAACACATTCATTCTCCACCCCCCGAATCCTAATAAGGATCGGGTTGTGGTCACTCACACCCCATTCACTCTTAACCTTCCATTCACACTCGAACGAACCCCCCATGAGGAGAGTGACGTCAATGTCACTCTCCCCTAGGGCTCCACTAAATGTGAAGTCCTCGGAGGGTTCGTTCAGAACATCTATACCCACACTCACAATCCATTCTTCCAGAATTTCACCCCTTCTCATACAATCCCACGCCCGGCCCACGGCCTTACTGAACCAGAGGCCGGACGCGGCATTAGCATCCATTCCAATCAACACACATTTCCCATTCATACATCTTATCACATCATCCAAATAGCTCAAACATTCATTCATTTTACCCTTCGGCGCACAATACAATGACACAACATACATTTCATACACACCACCTTTCACCCACACACACACTCCATCATCAAACTGACATTCCTCCACTAACATACACTCATACTCTACATCAGGCACAACCACACACGCACGCCCAGACACACTCGCAAACGTTCTCATCCACGCAGGCAAACCAGACACTCGATCAAAACAGACGTGCGGCTCCTGGAGGAGCCCCACCTGGATCCCCTCCCGGAGCAGCACGTCGCCCAAATCATTCATCACCGCAGGCTCCTTATGGCAGTTGTACTGCAAAACCTTCATTTCATTCATACCATTCATTCCATCATTCACACCTTCATTCATACCATTCATTCCATCATTCACACCTACATTCATACTAACACAATCACCCCCGAGTTCCATCCTCATCCGTCACACCATTCATACAGGCTGGCCGCATTCAGCCATTTATACGGCTACGAAACAGCCTCAACCTCCAAGGCATACTCCGGGACATCCTCGGTCGAAATGGCAGAGTGCGCCGAGGGTCTCCCCTTTCTTGGCAGTTTATCGCGCAAGCCTCGGGGCGCTTGCATGCCTGAGCCACATGACCACTTTCACCGCACCGCCAACAAACCTTGCCGTTCGGACAGTGGGCTACTTTGTGGTCGTACCTCAGGCATGCAAAGCAGCGTTGCACCCTTTCATAGACCCGGGTCTTGTAGGACATGAGTCCCACATAGACCCGGCCCCTATCCACCAGCCTGTCCCTGCATGCCCTCGGCAACTCAAGGATGACATTGCCGAGGGTCGCCTTTTCCCCTCTCTTCTCCCTCCTGATCACCCTCACCCGACCCCTTGTTTCCTCCGTGCCAGCGAGGTCCGGCAAATTCTTCAGCTCAATCTCCCGAAGGAGATTGGCATCCGTGACCTCGTCTGGCACATCATACACGATGACCCTGGGGTCAAACTGTCTCGGCCTTTCGGCTCGAAGACCAGCCTCACCCAGGGCGCATCGCTGGAGCCTCTCCCTGTCCTGCTCCGTGGCCGCCTCTACAACGACCCCCCCTGATTTTGTGGGGCGGACCCTGTCAACGCGCACGTTGACCCCCTCTCCGACCACACTCTCATTCAGGCGCCTCTGCACCTCTTTGGCAGTCAAGGGTTCTTTTGAGCCCTTGACCACGAGGGCGAAGCTCCTTCGAGGAGAGGGGTCGGATTGGGGGGACGCCGCCGGTTGTCGAGCCGCCTCCTCAAACACATTCATCTTTTCATTCATACTCACATACACACTTTCCATTCTTTCCTCCACCTTCTTCATCATACTCTCCGCCATTCTTTCCGCGTCCTTCACCACCTGCTCCATTTTCACATTCATTCCATTCATTCGTTCATTAACCATTTTCTCCTGTTCATTCATCCTCGCATTCAAACATTCATTCTCAACACTCATACGCACGATCACTCTTTCATACCGCTCGACTCGAGCCATGATGAGGCCGGCTGTTTTCTTGGGGATGGCGGTGTTCCCGACAACCAGTCGCGTCATGCTGGCCCTGATCTGGGCCAGCTGCTTCTGGATGTCGGGCTCATCCGTCCCACCCCCGTCATCCTCGTCATCCTCCTCATCAGGAATGACGATCCCCTTCCTGGGGGCCTCCTTCTTGACCTTCACGGTCTTAGGGAGGGCCGATTCCTCCTCGTTTTTCCTCTTGCCGTGGGACCCCTCGG
>JACCIB010001593.1:0-7500 GCA_018906965.1 Philotrypesis tridentata | reverse complement strand
GCGAGGGGTGCACACTTATGTGCGACACGTGGAAACTTATGTGCGTCGGGCGCAGACTTATGTGAGACTGGTGTACTCTTATGTGCGACACGTGCAAACTTATGTGCGTCGGGTGCAAACTTATGTGCGACGGGTGCACACTTATATGAGACCGGTGCAATCTTATGTGCGACATGTGCAAACTTATATGCGACGGCTGCACACTTATATGCGACGGGTGCAAACCTATATGCAACGGCTGCGCACTTATGTGCGACGGGTGAAAACCTATATGCAACGGCTGCTCACTTATGTGCGACGGTTGCACAGTTATGTGCGAGGGGTGCACACTTATGTGCGACACGTGGAAACTTATGTGCGTCGGGTGCACACTTATGTGAGACTGGGTGTACTCTTATGTGCGACACGTGCAAACTTATGTGCGTCGGGTGCAAACTTATGTGCGACGGGTGCACACTTATATGAGACTCGTGTACTCTTATGTGCGACATGTGCAAACTTATGTGCGACGCTTGCGCACTTATGTGCGACGGGTGAAAACCTATATGCAACGGCTGCTCACTTATGTGCGACGGTTGCACAGTTATGTGCGAGGGGTGCACACTTATGTGCACTGGTGTACTCTTATGTGCGACACGTGCAAACTTATGTGCGTCGGGTGCAAACTTATGTGCGACGGGTGCACACTTATATGAGACTCGTGTACTCTTATGTGCGACACGTGGAAACTTATGTGCGTCGGGTGCACACTTATGTGAGACTGGTGTACTCTTATGTGCGACACGTGCCAACTTATGTGCGTCGGGTGCAAACTTATGTGCGACGGGTGCACACTTATATGAGACTCGTGTACTCTTATGTGCGACACGTGCAAACTTATGTGCGTTGGGTGCACACTTATGTGAGACTGGTGTACTCTTATGTGCGACATGTGCAAACTTATGTGCGACGCTGGCGCACTTATGTGCGACGGTTGCAAACCTATATGCAACGGCTGCTCACTTATGTGCGACCGTTGCACAGTTATGTGCGAGGAGTGCACAATTATGTGCGACACGTGCAAACTTATGTGCGTTGGGTGCACACTTATGTGAGATTGGTGTACTCTTATGTGCGACATGTACAAAAATTACTTGCGACGCCTGCGCACTTATGTGCGACGGGTGCAAACCTATATGCAACGGCTGCTCGCTTATGTGCGACGGTTTCACAGTTATGTGCGAGGAGTGCACAATTATGTGCGACCGATGCAAACCTATGCCACGGTTGAACACTTATGTCCGAGATGTGCAAACTTATGTGCTACGGCTGCACAGTTATGTGCGACGGGTGCACACTTATGTGCAACATGTGCAAACTTATGTGCGAAGGTTACACAGTTATGTGCGAGGGATGCACACTTATGTGCGACGTGTGCACCCTTATGTGCGACGGCTCCACACTTATATGCAAGAGGTGCATACTTATGTGAGACGGCTCCACGCTGATGTGCGACGGCTGCACCCTTATGTGCGGCAATTGCAAACTTATGTGAGACGGCTCCACGCTTATGTGCGACGGCTGCGTCCTTATGTGCGACAAGTGCAAACCTATAAGCGACGACTGCACACCTATGTGAGACAAGTGCAAACTTATGTGCGATGGCTGCAATCTTATGTGCGACGGCTCGACGCTGATGTGCGACAGCTGCGCCCTTATGTGCGACAAGTACAAACTTATGTGAGACGGCTCCACGCTGATGTGCGACAGGTGCACAGCTATGTGCGACGACTGCACACCTATGTGCAACAAGTGCAAACTTATGTGCGATGGCTGCACTCTTATGTGCGACGGCTCGAAGCTGATGTGCGACAGCTGCGCCCTTATGTGCGACAAGTGCAAACTTATGTGAGACAGCTCCACGCTGATGTGCGACTGGTGCACACTTATGTGCGACAGGTGCACAGCTATGTGTGACGACTGCACACCTATGTGAGACAAGTGCAAACTTATGTGCGATGGCTGCACTCTTATGTGCGACAGCTGCGCCCTTATGTGCGACAAGTGCAAACTTATGTGAGACAGCTCCGCGCTGATGTGCGACTGGTGCACACTTATGTGCGACAGGTGCACAGCTATGTGTGACGACTGCACACCTATGTGAGACAAGTGCAAACTTATGTGCGATGGCTGCACTCTTATGTGCGACGGCTCGAAGCTGATGTGCGACAGCTGCGCCCTTATGTGCGACAAGTGCAAACTTATGTGAGACAGCTCCACGCTGATGTGCGACTGGTGCACACTTATGTGCGACAGGTGCACAGCTATGTGTGACGACTGCACACCTATGTGAGACAAGTGCAAACTTATGTGCGAACTTATGTGCGATGTGGCTGCAAACTCTTATGTGCGCACACTTAGCTGCGCGACGACTGCACACCTATGTGCGACAAGCTTATGTGCGAAACTTATGTGAGACAGCTCCGCGCTGATGTGCGACTGGTGCACACTTATGTGCGACAGGTGCACAGCTATGTGTGACGACTGCACACCTATGTGAGACAAGTGCAAACTTATGTGCGATGGCTGCACTCTTATGTGCGACGGCTCGAAGCTGATGTGCGACAGCTGCGCCCTTATGTGCGACAAGTGCAAACTTATGTGAGACAGCTCCACGCTGATGTGCGACTGGTGCACACTTATGTGCGACAGGTGCACAGCTATGTGTGACGACTGCACACCTATGTGAGACAAGTGCAAACTTATGTGCGATGGCTGCACTCTTATGTGCGACAGCTGCGCCCTTATGTGCGACAAGTGCAAACTTATGTGAGACAGCTCCGCGCTGATGTGCGACTGGTGCACACTTATGTGCGACAGGTGCACAGCTATGTGTGACGACTGCACACCTATGTGAGACAAGTGCAAACTTATGTGCAATGGCTGCACTCTTATGTGCGACGGCTCGACGCTGATGTGCGACGGCTCCGCTCTTATGTGCGATGGCTCCGCTCTTATGTGCGACGGCTCCGCTCTTATGTGCAACGGCTGCAAACTTATGTGCGATGGATCGATACTTATGTGCCTTGGGTGCAAACCTATACGCGAACACTGCACACTTATGTGCGACGACTGCACTCTTATATGCGACGGCTCCGCTCTTATGTGCGACGGCTCCACTCTTATGTGCGACGGTTGCAAACCTATGTGCGATGGCTGCACACTTATGTGCGACAACTGCACTCTTATGTGCGACGTCTCTACTCTTATGTGCGACGTCTCCGCTCTTATGTGCGACGGCTCCGCTCTTATGTGCAACGGTTGCAAACTTATGTGCGATGGATCGATACTTATGTGCCTTGGGTGCAAACCTATACGCGAACACTGCACACTTATGTGCGACGACTGCACTCTTATATGCGACGGCTCCGCTCTTATGTGCGACGGCTCCACTCTTATGTGCGACGGTTGCAAACCTATGTGCGATGTCTGCACACTTATGTGCGACAACTGCACTCTTATGTGCGACGTCTCTACTCTTATGTGCGACGTCTCCGCTCTTATGTGCGATGGCTTCACTCTTATGTGCAACGGTTGCAAACCCATGTGCGATGGATCGATACTTGTGTGCCTTGGGTGCAAACGTATACGCGAACACTGCACACTTATGTGCGACGACAGCACTCTTATGTGCGACGAGCAAGCCTATGAGAGACGACTGCACTCTTGTGCAGCGATAATTTTAAACTTGTGCTGCGAGAATTCAATATTTTTGCTGCGACGACTCAAAGATTGCATGCGACGTGCCGACTATTGGGTGCTACGGGTCGACACTTTTGTGCTAACGAGCGGAATGTATTGCCAGACTGATGCTCATTTGAACGTGACGTCGCAAATTTGATTTAGGACGGATAACCATTGACTACATGGGGTGGTTAAATGCAGCTTGTTTCGGGCCGCAACAATTTTATACCTGCGAATCACGAGATTACACATCCTGTCAACGATCTATGAAGAAATCCAAGCATTCGACCGGAGAATAGTGACCTTAAATTAATATCAGCTTTTACGTGAAGCCATAGGGTAGAGGCGACAAATACTCACGTGTCAAGGCTGCTAGCCTATGTGAAACTGCTGCACACTTATGTGCGCAGGGTGCAAACGTATGTGAGACGGTTGCACGGTTTGTATTGCCAGACTGTTCATGTTCATTTGAGTAAGACCTAGCAAATTCGAAGTATCGGATGCCACGGATTACCTCCTGTAGTTCATTGCTAGATAGTAGAGCAATAACGTCTCCGCTAGGTAGATCTTTCTCATGGGTAAGTTTTTTTTTTTTTCTTTTTTATATCGACAGTCCTACTGGTAATCTACCAGCGTCTTCGTCTAGACGAGATCGATCCTTGATCGGCCCATAACACGCGGATTCGTGCGCGCTCGGGTAAACGGCGGGGGATAATTTCGACAGAGTCGAGTAGCTACGTGTCCCCTACACAGGTTTCCGCCGTGCCCGAGTGGATTAACGAGATTCCCACTGTCCCTAACTACCTCCCCGTGCCAACTTCGAGGGCTGATTCAACGGTCGTAGCTCCGCCGAAGATAGGCGGATTCCGGCGCGCTCGGGTAAACGGCGGGGGATAATTTCGACAGAGTCGAGTAGCTACGTGTCCCCTACACAGGTTTCCGCCGTGCCCGAGTGGATTAACGAGATTCCCACTGTCCCTAACTACCTCCCCGTGCCAACTTCGAGGGCTGATTCAACGGTCGTAGCTCCGCCGAAGATAGGCGGATTCCGGCGCGCTCGGGTAAACGGCGGGGGATAATTTCGACAGAGTCGAGTAGCTACGTGTCCCCTACACAGGTTTCCGCCGTGCCCGAGTGGATTAACGAGATTCCCACTGTCCCTAACTACCTCCCCGTGCCAACTTCGAGGGCTGATTCAACGGTCGTAGCTCCGCCGAAGATAGGCGGATTCCGGCGCGCTCGGGTAAACGGCGGGGGATAATTTCGACAGAGTCGAGTAGCTACGTGTCCCCTACACAGGTTTCCGCCGTGCCCGAGTGGATTAACGAGATTCCCCCTGTCCCAACTACCTCCCCGTGCCAACTTCGAGGGCTGATTCAACGGTCGTAGCTCCGCCGAAGATAGGCGGATTCCGGCGCGCTCGGGTAAACGGCGGGGGATAATTTCGACAGAGTCGAGTAGCTACGTGTCCCCTACACAGGTTTCCGCCGTGCCCGAGTGGATTAACGAGATTCCCACTGTCCCTAACTACCTCCCCGTGCCAACTTCGAGGGCTGATTCAACGGTCGTAGCTCCGCCGAAGATAGGCGGATTCCGGCGCGCTCGGGTAAACGGCGGGGGATAATTTCGACAGAGTCGAGTAGCTACGTGTCCCCTACACAGGTTTCCGCCGTGCCCGAGTGGATTAACGAGATTCCCACTGTCCCTAACTACCTCCCCGTGCCAACTTCGAGGGCTGATTCAACGGTCGTAGCTCCGCCGAAGATAGGCGGATTCCGGCGCGCTCGGGTAAACGGCGGGGGATAATTTCGACAGAGTCGAGTAGCTACGTGTCCCCTACACAGGTTTCCGCCGTGCCCGAGTGGATTAACGAGATTCCCACTGTCCCTAACTACCTCCCCGTGCCAACTTCGAGGGCTGATTCAACGGTCGTAGCTCCGCCGAAGATAGGCGGATTCCGGCGCGCTCGGGTAAACGGCGGGGGATAATTTCGACAGAGTCGAGTAGCTACGTGTCCCCTACACAGGTTTCCGCCGTGCCCGAGTGGATTAACGAGATTCCCACTGTCCCTAACTACCTCCCCGTGCCAACTTCGAGGGCTGATTCAACGGTCGTAGCTCCGCCGAAGATAGGCGGATTCCGGCGCGCTCGGGTAAACGGCGGGGGATAATTTCGACAGAGTCGAGTAGCTACGTGTCCCCTACACAGGTTTCCGCCGTGCCCGAGTGGATTAACGAGATTCCCACTGTCCCTAACTACCTCCCCGTGCCAACTTCGAGGGCTGATTCAACGGTCGTAGCTCCGCCGAAGATAGGCGGATTCCGGCGCGCTCGGGTAAACGGCGGGGGATAATTTCGACAGAGTCGAGTAGCTACGTGTCCCCTACACAGGTTTCCGCCGTGCCCGAGTGGATTAACGAGATTCCCACTGTCCCTAACTACCTCCCCGTGCCAACTTCGAGGGCTGATTCAACGGTCGTAGCTCCGCCGAAGATAGGCGGATTCCGGCGCGCTCGGGTAAACGGCGGGGGATAATTTCGACAGAGTCGAGTAGCTACGTGTCCCCTACACAGGTTTCCGCCGTGCCCGAGTGGATTAACGAGATTCCCACTGTCCCTAACTACCTCCCCGTGCCAACTTCGAGGGCTGATTCAACGGTCGTAGCTCCGCCGAAGATACGCGGATTCCGGCGCCCGTGCCCAAGTGGATTATCGAGATTCCCACACAACAACTAACAAGGACGTTCACTCGGCTCTCAATCATAGCAGTCGAGTGCCTGACACGTAGCACGAGGCACGCAGCGAGCATACCCCTTCATATGTATAGGATCGTCTGCTTGACTGACACCATGAGGACCTGAGAAGATCAATTTTATCGGCATCTCGCCACTGCTAATGTCGATATTACGTAGTAATATCACCGAGTACCCGTAATTTCCACTACGCATTGGTTCTCATGTGCTATGTGTCGGCCGCTCGCACATAAGAGTTCAGCTATGGGCTTCTTGGCATTGTCAATGTCCCCACTACGCATTGCTTTATCCGGAAGATTCCGTATCTGACGCATTGGTTAGCTGAGGTCGTCGATCAAGGCACGCTGGATGGGGCTGGTCGCACATAGGTTTCCACTCCTCGCACATAAGAGTTGCGACTGACCAGGCCTCACTACGCATTGCTTCTTCCTAGCCCTGCAAATTTCAAAGTCCCCACTACGCATTGGTTTGCGTAAGACGTCGGTCAAGGGAAGCAGGAGGGTACTGGTCGCACATAGGTTTCCACTCCTCGCACATAAGAGTTGCGACAGACCAGGCCTCACTACGCATTGCTTCTCTTAGCCCTGCAAATTTCAAAGTCCCCACTACGCATTGGTTTGCGTAAGACGTCGGTCAAGGGAAGCAGGAGGGTACTGGTCGCACATAGGTTTCCACTCCTCGCGCATAAGAGTTGCGACAGACCAGGCCTCACTACGCATTGCTTCTCTTAGCCCTGCAAATTTCAAAGTCCCCACTACGCATTGGTTTGCGTAAGACGTCGGTCAAGGGAAGCAGGAGGGTACTGGTCGCACATAGGTTTCCACTCCTCGCACATAAGAGTTGCGACAGACCAGGCCTCACTACGCATTGCTTCTCTTAGCCCTGCAAATTTCAAAGTCCCCACTACGCATTGGTTTGCGTAAGACGTCGGTCAAGGGAAGCAGGAGGGTACTGGTCGCACATAGGTTTCCACTCCTCGCGCATAAGAGTTGCGACAGACCAGGCCTCACTACGCATTGCTTCTCT
>JACCIB010001592.1:0-28107 GCA_018906965.1 Philotrypesis tridentata | reverse complement strand
ACAAGCGAAATCTATTCTCAACCTCTTTCGCACAAGCGAAAAATATTCTCAATTAAATTCACACAAGTGAAAATTATTCTTAAATAACTTATTCTCACTTAATATCGCACAAGGCGAAAAACTATTCTGAATTCAACTTGCACAACGCAAAGACCATCCCTAAATAAATCTTATCCACACAAGACGGATAATCATTCAATTCAAATATATTCGCACAAGGCGAAAACCATCTTCAAGTCAATCGGATTCGAAAGCCATCAAAAAAAAAATCAACGGATAGCAGTACAATCTACGTCGTCAACTCTACGTCAAGTCCAGACAATTTATCAGCACTTATTCCTGGCCGGCGGGCGGACTTACTTCGCATCAACATCAGAAATTGTACAGTGAGTCCCCAATGAAATCCTATCTATATCTAACACGCCTCGACCTATAAAAAATAGTTCAAAAATGGACGGGTACAAAACAACTCGTGTCACTGTAAAGGGCAACCTAACGCGTTTCGGTAATTATCTAAATGCGCTGACAGACGAAACTGTCGATGAATTTGATTTGCGTACTAGACTTACAGTTTTTGAATCGGTACTTGAAAAGTTTGAAGTTGTACAAGAAAAAATTGAGGCACTTATAGCTAATAACGAGCCAGCAATTGCCGCTGAAGAACTCGAGCGCGAACAATTCGAAAACAGTTTTTATTCGTATATCGCAAAGGCTAAACGATTTCTAACGCGTTTCGATCAACTTCGGAGAAGTCGCGATAGAAGCCCGAGTTCAGTAGGCTCCGTTAATCACGAATCCGCAAACAATGAAATAGGCATAAACTTGCCAAAAATAAATTTGCCAACGTTCAATGGTGAATACGGTGAATGGATAAAGTTCCGAGACACGTTCAAGTCTCTTATTCATGATAATAGCAAATTATCGAAAATTCAAAAATTTCACTATTTAAATTCAGTTTTGACGGGACAGGCTCTGAACGCAGTAAACAAATTGGGCGTTTCTGAAGCCAATTACGATGTTGCATGGTCGACCCTTAGCTCGCGTTTTGAGGATACAAGCACTCTGCGGCACTATCACGTAAGAAGTATTTTTGAACTTCCCCCGGTAGTTAAAGAATCATACTCGGAGTTGCGAAATTTAATAGATAATTTGAATAATTATTTGCTAGCTCTAGAAGCATTAGAGGAACCAGTAAAATACTGGGATACGCTTATTGTTTATATTTTAACGTCCAAATTAAATTATCCTATTAAACGTGAATGGGAAAAATCACTAATGTCTCATGCTGGTTTTACAGTCCCTTTGAAACAAATGACTGAATTCTTAGAACAACATTGTAAATACCTGCAAAGACTACAATCTGACAAGCAAAATGAAGTTAAGTCTAATAATACATTAAATTCACGCGGTGCTAAAGGCAATGTAAAATCATTTGCAATAACAACGAAAACGTGCAGTTTGGTGTAAAGGTAAATCACGCGATATATGCATGCCAAGAATTTAAGAAACTATCACCACCTGAACGAGTCAAAAAGGCTCAGCAACTAAAATTATGTTACAATTGTCTTTCTGAAGCGCATCACAATGTTGAATGTACGTTCGGACCGTGCAAAAAATGTGGTAAGAAACACAACAATTTGCTTCACGTCGATAAATCTCGCGCTCAAACATCCGCGCCGGAACAGAGCAATAACGCGTCGGGAAGCTCGGCAAATACTCCAACTCAAAGCCAATCTGAAAAATCCGACAATACGACGCAAGTTTTGACCGCTCATTCTCGTATAAGTACTCCAAGGCCAACTGATTATGTCCTTCTCGCAACCGCCGTAATTCACGTGTACGACCGAAACGGGAAAATACATGAATGCCGTGCGTTGCTTGATCCGTGCTCACAAACGCACATAATAACCTCTGAATTGCATAAAAAATTAGATTTACCTTTGCAAAAAACTGCAATCGAAGTAATGGGAATCGAGGGTAACGGTCAAAAGGTAAGCAAATGCGCAACTATAAAAATGAAGTCGCGTCTAAATGACTTTTCAACAAAAATCTCCTGTTTAATAATGAAAAAAATCGGAGAGAATTTACCGTCGCGCGAAGTAACCAGCGACTAATATTCAAATTCCAAAGGGAATACATCTAGCAGATCCGCAATTTGACCATTCGCGTCCGGTGGATATGCTAATCGGCGCCGCCCTCTATTACGATCTTGAATGCAGCGGACTGATTAGGCAAAAATCTGATCAACCATTCTTCAAGAAAACGTTACTTGGATGGGTCGTGGCCGGGCGTATTCAACTTCCGCATTTAGCAAACGCGCGCGTTGCTTGCAATTTAATTACAAACACTGAATTGAATGCTCAATTAGCGCGATTTTGGGAGCTAGAGCATTCATACTATGACAAACCCATTTCAAATAAAAATGATATCTGTGAACGACACTTTGTAGAAACGACAAAGCGTGACGTCAACGGACGTTTTATTGTAAGCATTCCGTTAAAAAATAACGTAAATGAACTCGGTGAATCGAAGCAATCGGCTTACAATCAATTATTATCAATAGAACGGTCATTAAAAAATAAACCTAGTCTCAAAAAAGACTACATTGACTTTATGACGGAGTATGAACGATTAGGTCACATGATTGAAGTACGAACAAATGAATTCATTAGCGACGAGCCAAATTATTATCTGTCGCATCATATTGTTACCAAGGAAGAGAGCACGACAACTAAAAAAACGTGTCGTTTTTAATGGCTCCAAACCTACGGTACACTATGATGACCGGGACTAAATTGGCTTGTCGTTGAATGACGTACAACACGTAGGCCCGACAGTCCAAGATGATTTGTTTTTGGTTATTCTACGGTTTCGAAAAGAACGTTACGTGATTTCTGCGGATATTACAAAAATGTATCGTCAGATTCTAGTTAAACCCAAGCAGAGAAAAACTGCAACGCATTTTATGGCGTTCCGAACCGAGCGAGCCAGTAAAGATGTACGAATTAAATACGGTAACGTATGGTACGGCCTCAGCGCCCTTTCTAGCAACGCGATGTTTATTGCAACTTGCCACCGAAAAACATGGATAAATATCCTAGCGCGAGTAAGGTATTAGCACGCGATTTTTATGTTGACGACTTGCTCACGGGAGTAAAGTCGATTGACGAAGGCATCAAACTGAAACACAAGCTCTCGTCCATTTTACAATCAGCTGGAATGGAGCTGCGAAAATGGGCATCAAACGAGCCACAAATTCTCAACGGGCAAGGCGAAGCAAATGTTCAATTGGTATCTTTGCAATCGGATAAAGATCCGAAAACCTTGGGTCTGCTCTGGGACCCACGTCGCGACAAACTAGAATATCGCGTTAAAATCTCAAGCGAGCGAAAAATAACGAAACGCTCTATTTCGTCAATGATTGCACAAATTTTCGACCCACTAGGACTTGTCGGTCCAGCAATAATAAAAGCCAAATTAATTCAACAAAAATTATGGGCATTGAATCTAGACTGGGATGAATCATTGCCACTTGAATTACGAAATGCATGGATGAACACATACAATCAGTTAAATGATATTAATCATATCAATGTTAATCGTCATGTTTCCACCGAAAATCCTCGAGCCTTAGAATACCACGGTTTCTGTGATGCCTCGGAGGCAGCATACGGTGCATGCATCTATGTAATTTCAATTCAAGAAACCGGTCAACGTACCGCACAACTGCTTTGCGCCAAATCGCGAGTTGCACTTCTCAAGTCTACGTCAATTCCACGACTTGAGTTACTCGGAGCGTTACTATTATCACAGTTAGCTCATAAGGTTTCGGTTGCATGCAATTTAGATAAAAACGTATGGCATTATTGGTCCGATTCCCAAGTTGTGTTAGCATGGATAAAGTCTCCATCTAATAAATGGAAAACTTTCGTTGCTAATCGTGTTGCCGAAATACAGGAGCTTACCAATGACAATTGGGGTCATGTAAGCACTGACAATAATCCTGCCGATTTGATATCACGTGGAGTAAACGCTAATGAACTTCGTGATTCAAGCCTTTGGTGGCACGGGCCGTCTTGGCTATCGGTTGAAGCATCTCATTGGCCAATATCAACGCCAATGTGTTCTTACACAATGTTAGAGCAAAAACAGGTTGTCCTTTTTTCGCGAGCAAACGCTGAAAGGGGTACCGACGTGCTCAACCGGGTTTTATCATTAACAAGACAAGCTGCTCATGTTCTTAGATTCATTAAGAATATTTCAAGAAAACGAGTTGAAGACAAGGGGGATAAAAAACCCGTCATCAAGTTACAATCAATTCAATTGTCTACCAATGAAATTAAAGATGCAACACGGCAATTGCTTAAACTCGCAAAAATTCCGGTTAAAGTCAAGCATGAAAATGCAATCAATTTTAAACGGTTCTCATCATTGACGCATTTAATACGTACTACAGCGTATGTCTTTCACTTTATCGAAAGGGTTTCAGAAAAACGAATTATTGATAAGGGAAAAAGAAAGATTGCAACAAACTTAAAATCAGTACCATTGTCTACTGATGACCTTAAACAAGCTACAAATAAATTGCTCAAGTATGCACAATTAGAGTCTTTTTCAAATACAATTGATGTATTAAAAAAGGGTAAAGAGCTTGCAAACAACAATGCACTTCTTCCTTTATCACCATTTTTAGATCCTGACGGCTTAATTCGTGTGGGTGGTCGATTAAAAAATGCCAACATACCGTTCAATCAAAAACACCCCATTATTGTATCTTCGCATCATACACTAACAAGGCTATTAGTGAAACATGAGCATATAAAATTGATGCACGCGGGATCTCAAACAGTACTTAACTCATTGCGTGAAAGGTACTGGCTTCTGAACGGACAAAGTACGGTAAAAAGGATTCTTCGCGAGTGTCTAACCTGTTTTAAAGCCAATCCTACAAGTACTTCTTGTATTATGGGTAATTTGCCTGCTCCCAGAATTACTCCTGCGCGAGCATTCACGAATTGCGGGGTCGACTTCGCGGGGCCATTTTTGATTAAGGAAAAAAGCCGATCAAGCGTCCCTATCAAATGCTATGTTTGTATATTTGTGTGCTTTGTAACGAAAGCAGTGCACGTTGAATTGGCAGGTGGACTTGTCAACGAAAGCATTCTTAAATTGTTTAAAAAGATTTGTCTCGCGCGCGGATTGTTCGAAAATATCTGTTCAGATAATGGCACAAACTTCGTGGGAGCGAGCAATGAGCTTAAAAAACTCTTTAAAAATAAGGAGTTTCGCGAAGCCATATTTAATTATAGCGCTCAACAAAATTTAAATTGGCACTTTTCGCCACCTCGAGCACCCCATTTTGGAGGATTATGGGAAAGTGCGGTAAAATCTGTAAAAAATCATTTAAATCGCGTCATAGGAGAAACTCGATTGACGTTCGAAGAATTATACTATTTTAACCCAGGTCGAAGCGTGTTTAAATTCACGACCATTAACCCCACTATCCACTGACCCTAATGACCTTACTCCTTTAACTCCTGGTCACTTCTTAATTGGGGACTCATTAAAGGCGTTACCTCAACCTGATCTTACTAATCATAAAACTAGCAGATTAGATAGATTTCAGCTGTTGCAGCAAATGGTCCAACATTTTTGGAAAAGATGGCAGAGAGAGTACCTTCCTCAATTGCAGAAAAAATCAAAATGGAAAAAAAATGTCTCTCCACTGATTAAGGAAGGTACAATGGTCATCATCCAAGAAGACAATGTGGCTCCTCTTCAATGGCCGATGGGACGAATTACAGAAGTCCACCCAGGAAATGACGGCCACATTCGAGTGGTTACAATCAAGACAGCCAAAGGAGTAATAAAGCGTCCTATTACTAAAATATGTATATTGCCACTTGAAGATAATTCTGTACCATAGATAAGTTAATTGTAAATTTTGTAAAGGATAAATTTTAATAATGTTTTATAATAATATTGGTAATAACAAAAAAAACAATAATTTTAAGCTATTTGTAAGTCCTTAACACTCATTTGCAAATTCATTATTTGATTTTGAATTGTATAATGTAATCCTAGGCGTAATAAGTATCATGTATTGTCTTAAGAATATTTGTACAATTATTACAGTTTCAATAACTATCAGATATACAATCACCACGGTTGAAAGATACTCTTTCAAGGCGGGCGGTATGTTCCGACACGTACGCATTAACACAAGTCTCAACACGAAGGCATTAAGTAATTTTAAATATTGCTCCAAAATCCCCATCCTAATAGTTATCAGCCACGCCCTCGGTCTCCGTTAATATTTGCAGATTTATGTCTCGGGAAAAACCCCATTTCCAGAATTGTCAAATTACCTACGAACGCGTACCGATTCCTCGAATCCTAATTACCGAAACGATACCTACCTCGTCACCTCCCTCCCTCCACCTCCAAAACATCATTTTCCAATCAGGATCTCAATTGAATAACTTAACCAATCAGGGCCTTCTGCCAATTTGTCCAGAAGGAGACTACCACTGTTGGGACCTCCTTCTCCGCTGTATTATAAGTATGCGACCTTTAGCCTTACTAACTAGAATAAGAAAATCTGTGCCCGACGATGTGCTGAGCCCTCGTGCTCATAAGTGAAGAATAAATTGAATCTTGAACTAACCAACACATTCTGCTTTCATTATTTGCGAGTAGAAAAACCAATTTCCTTAAAATTGTGCAGCTTGTGAGCGCTATTTAGCATGCTAAATAATAAAGTAATGAATCGCATATTGTGCACACAAGTGCGTACTATGCGCTGGACACTGTATGCACACAATTCCAGGAATAGCAGCTTTCAACCGGATTTTCAATCCTTTCTTATCACCAGTCATCGTGAAGCAACCATCGAAGCAGCATCCAATAATATTGTCCAATGGTATATCACTCTCTTTAAAGGCTCCAGTAATTGTTTCCAATAATTTTTTAGCTCCTGTGTTTGCTTTTTCCCCTTTCTTTAAGAGCGGCATGATGCGCCACTGTCTAACTTGTGATTTTTTTAACTCTAAATCAATAAAACGAACTATAATTGAGAAGGTTTTGCCTTTTGAACGATCGGTGGACTCATCAATGCAAATAGAAAATTTCGTTACTCGTAGTATATCATCTAACGAACTTTTTACAGATTTCGCAATAACATTCACTAACAAATCTCTTGCTTTCGTTCGACTTAACTTAATGTCTTGAAAAACCGGTTCATTAATTTCAGCGCTTAACCCTACCAACTTTAGCTCGGCCCTCGTTTGTTGTCTTTTCCACTCATTATTTACAGTATTCGAAATCTCGAAGTTGGCTTCTGTACGACTTCCGCACCTTTCGACCTGTACTTTAGATTTAGCGTGTTTGGTTATTACATTCAGTCGACAAACCATTGATATTTGACAGGTTTTACAATACGCTTTTGCTGTATTTTGCGGATCCGGTGAAAGCCATGGCTTAAAAGCTTCTATCTGAAGCCAGACAGAACGAAATTTCCGTTTTGTTCCTGCCGTTTTCGTCACTTTTTTAACACGCCCTGATGAAACGGTTGCTTTCGTAATCGATTGAACAGTCAACAGTGAACAGTTAAAAATTTTTAAAACTTGCTTCAAAACTGTTTATTACATATTTTTTCATATACTACTTTAGACACCAGAGTTTAGAAACTTTATACTTGATTTCAATTAAACAAATGAAAAACGGAAAACTCAATAACATTACAATTGCAAAAAACTTACACTTTCATCTGATATCTGGTTTTTAATAGGAGCCATGATTTTTTATGTGAGATAATCTGTGTATTTGTAGTGTGTAATACACATAATACATCTAATCATGTGCGTATTAATTAACAAGGTTAAATTTTTGTGCGATTCTTGTGATACTTGGAAAATACGCTCTAGTGCATCATACTTCACTACGATTATCTTTTGTATTGTTTTGTTCCGAGCGTCTCTCGCGACAAAACTTTAATTGTTGTATTTTACATATAATCTCAATCTTTCTTAAAAAAAAGGACGATCTTAAGTTGTAAAACTTAATTATGAAGTAAGCTGGAGAAGCAAATATTCGATCTCAACAGCGTCGACATTTCGAAAATTTTTAATTTTATAATTCTTAATAAGATCCATTGTGAAAACAATTATTGAGTTTTACAATGGTTACAGAAGAACTGAGCTTGACGCTGACGTTGAGCTTGCCGATGCGGTGGCACCGCTTGTGCGAGTTCTTATCTCGCTGCGAAACTCGCACTCGTCGCACTCGTACTGGTTGCTCATGCTCGAGCGGTGCTTGCGGGTGATGTAGCTCTGAAGACTCATGCTATGTCATGGTTAGGTACTCGATAGGTGCAGAGATGAGAGCTGAAGGAGCTTTGCTCATCGTAAAGCTCGCAAAAGTGAAGTCGAGGTCGTCCTGGCTATTGCAGCTGAAGCCGCACCGGGCGCAGCTGAGCTGATCGAATTACTCCTCTTCGCTGAACTTGTCGAAGTGCCCGTTGGCCTCGACAGCCTCCTCGTCGTGCTGCTCGCTGAGGATCTTACGCTTCCTCGCCGGCTGCTTGCACTGCGAATCTGATATATTGTATAATCGTTTTGTATAATCGCATTTAAAGCACAGGTACACATATTTACTGCCTGTCTTATCAATGCTGATTTATGAGCGTTCTAATTAGGTACTTCGACATGTACACACAGTTGCTATTGAAAATTTGAATAATCGTGACTTCCCGCCATGTTCTGGGCATGTCAATGACCCGGTCACGGGTGGTAAGATTACATAGCCCTCCACAGTCAACTGTCAACGGCGTAACTGTCATCGGTCAATTAACATATTAACATGTCAATGAACAGCCGGGAACTGATGAATATTCAAATTTTTAATAGCAACTGAGTGTACGTTGGTGGACAGAACAGATATTTGAAAATCTCTCGAGATTGCGGTGCTTAATTTTAACGGTCAATTTCATTTTACAGCGATGCTTGAACCTATATACTCCTATATTTTATCCAGATACTCACTTGTTTTCGTTTGTTTAAAATTCGATTTATCATCTTTATTCTCTTGTTTCATCTTATCGCTTGTACTTTCATCTTTTTGACAATAACAGTGTATAATTGGTAAGAATAAGTTATTTATTGATACACACATTTATTTATTGATACAGTAAATTAAAAAATGAAACGAAAAGTAAATAAAAAAAATCAGAATACTTATCGAAGTAAAAAGAGTTCCCAAAAAGTTTCGGAAACTAAGAAATCTCGTAAGTATCTGAATAACCTCAACAAATTCTTTTTTAATTTTGCAATAATATTTAAAATTTTTGTTTAATGCTTATTACATATTTTTTATACACTACCATAGATTACGTTGGGCTCATCAATGAAGGTAACACTTGTTACATAAATTCGTGTATTCAAACGTGTTTTATGACGCCAGAATTTCGAAATTTTATATATGATTTTAATTATAAAAATGAAAATTGTCATATTGAAAGTTCACTAATATTACAATTACAAAATTTTTTTATAAAACTACAGGTAACTTCGGTATATTGAAGTTTCAGTTGAAATATTTCCATTCATAACAGCACATATGTATACAAAAATTTTGATTTTTTTTTATAGACGTCAGAAAAATCTTCAATTAAGACGACTGAATTGATATCTAGTTTTGGATGGAATACTAATGACCGACAACAACATGATGTTTAAGAATTCTGGGAATTTTTCTTAAGCAATATTGATGAGCTGTTGCAAAATACAACACAAAAAGAAATCATACGCCAACTATATGAAGGTACTTTTCATAAATTCAACGTACTAATATCTAGAATACATAAGAAATAGAAAATATGAGTATTTTTTTCTTCCTTCGATTTCGCTTATTCTACGTTCTGCTATAAAATAAACGATCATCTATCAATAAAACAAGGGCTGAGAGATACAAACGCGATTGTACACTACAGTTGAGATAATAGATTTCGCACGCTCTTAACTAAAAAACCCCTCTCTTTCTCATTTTTAAATGCGTTAAAAAAGCACTCGCTTTTTGGGGAAACCAGATTTGTTTCCAAACGCTACTAATATATGAATAATTATTTATTTGTAATTATACAGGAAAAATGGTGGATCGCATTAAATGCTTAAATTGCAACACCGAAAAACACAGTGATATGACTTTCCGTAATATATCTTTACCGGTACGATCTGAGGATGGTGTAAGTTATGAAAGTGTGGTTAGTACCTTTATTTAAATAAATAATTGTTATTAATAATTGTTAATTAAGCTTGAAACAATATTTGTTGCAGGAAGAAGCATTACGTGCATTTCTTGCAATTGAAACATTAGAAGGAGACAATCGGTATATGTGTGAGCCATGTAAAATAACAACTACAGCAATAAGAGGAACTCAAATAATACAGCTGCCATACGTACTTTGCATGCAAATAAAAAGGTTTGCTCCAGTCTATAGCACATCCAGCGTTATGAAATTAAACGATAAGTACGCTTATTTATTATTTTTATCATTATAACAATTATACTTATATTTGTTAATTATGTAATTAAAATAGCAATACGAATAATAATAAAATAATATCATATTTGATATAGGGTCACATTTCCTGACGTTCTTGATTTGAATTCGTACTTAAGAACATCTAATGAAAAAGTTTTTAAAAAATAACAAATACAGGAAATTGGAAGTTTCACACATTTACCAATTGTTTTCAATAATTATTCACAAAGGTACTTCTGATCAAGGGCATTACTATGCATATATTAAAGTTTTTGGAAACGGAACATGGCAATGTTTCAATGATGCTATTGTTTACACCGGTAAACATTTTTAAGCTTACATTGTAGTTTAATTAATTATTACATAGAAATAAATTATTTAGATAATATGTAATTTTATAGATTACTTATGAAGAAATTATAGAATCATATGGAAATGGCGTAAGTAATGCAAATGCTTACGTCTTGCAGTACAGACAAATTAATGCAGACAAAAATGTTTTGCCTATAGACAAGAAGCAATTACCCCCACATATAGAGGTAAAATATGTGTATGTATAGATGTGTGCTTAAAGATATTATTATGCTCTTTATATATTTCAGACACTGTGTAAACAAGCTACGGAGACGAAAGAAACACATATAATTATTAAAGAAAAGGAAAGTTCAATTAACAGCTTTGAAGAAAATCAAAATAGCGAACTTGATGATCTGTTAATGAAAGAAGCATTACGTAATAACGATATTAATGAGAATGATGAGTGTATCCTCGAGAATTACAGTAATTTGTTACCTCCACCAATAACAAAAGTATGTTATTAGATGTATAAAAAATACTCAACGATAAAAGATTTTAATAAATATTTTATAATTTCAGTTGTTTTCTGAGGATGACTATTATTGCCAGGATGAATTGCAAAGTGACGACAAAGTCATGAAATGGCTGATGGCATGTGATTTTAAACATAAAATTACGAATTCATGTAGAATTCAAAATCATGAATTAAACTTAGAAAATGGATTTGCCGTGAATTCTTACCCGCAACTTGACAAGGATTTGTCAGATAGACTAAAACAAAAATACGAGTTATATTGTTTGAAACAAAATAACTCAAATACTTGTAATGAAGAACGCAATTCTCAAAAAGTAATAGAGTATGTAACAGATATTGATTTGAATACAACAGAAGGTTTGTTACGTTACTTAATATTTACGTATGTAGGAGGATGGAACAAATTAGTATCCGAGAAAAATTCCTATTTCAAATTATCTTTTATGAGCAAAAAATTCTTTGGTGCTATAGTAAACTCGCGTTTTAGATATACCATAAAACTAATTTTTTTTAACAAATATTAGCCGTGAAAAAATGTAGAAATTCACCCCATCCTCCGCTATTAATATGTATTTGAAATGAAAAAAATGATTTGTGAGACATTCATAGAATTTTATTGAGTACAGACACATCATTCTGCAATAATATAAACAATAATTATATTAAAAGTGGTGGGTTTTATACACTTGCAGCCTTAGAGGCCTAGCACGTGTTTTTTTGTACCTTTATTTATATTCCACATTATTTTTATACTCCTTTCTTTCTCTTCCTTAACCCCCATACTTTTAGTCTGGGAAGGCTTCTCCGGTGAGGACATGTTTCAGACGCACACCTTGCCGGTTAAGCCGGCACTCTCTGGCCCCGAAGGGCCATCGGGTCCACCTTCCCAGGGTAGCTTACCGGAGAAGGACTTTTTTCAAAGTCCAGCT
Organism: Philotrypesis tridentata; assembly: GCA_018906965.1. Lineage (NCBI taxonomy): Eukaryota > Metazoa > Arthropoda > Insecta > Hymenoptera > Pteromalidae > Philotrypesis > Philotrypesis tridentata. The sequence goes on along the minus strand of JACCIB010001592.1, from coordinate 15,806 downwards.
CCCCGTCGGTAAGGCCAACGTTCCCTGCCTACTGCATCGGATCGGCTACCCCGTGATTTCTACATTACCCCCAGAGTCCCTAACCACTGTCTCGCAATTCCGCCCAGGTTATTCGCCTGTGGGGCAAGGGAAAACCTGGAATGACGCTGAAGGAACATTCCAGGGAAAAACCCGCCCCGAGACAGCCGGGGTACAGGGTTCTTTTCCCGCCGAAAAAACCCAACTCAGAAAAAATCCGAGTTTTTGTCCTCGCCGGGAATCGAACCCTGACCCCTCAAGCGGTGTTGCCTGTGCGCCTAGCACGCTAACCGCGCAGCCAACACCGCTCTAACAATAATTATATTGTCGATCAACAAACTACAATAAGTTCATCATCAACAGTATTAATTTTTATTGATCCTCAAAAAACAAAAGTCCAAGAACAAATAGGTTCTGATACAGCGAAGATTTGGATAAAATGGGACAACGGCGAAGAGAATTTAATAACATTCACTGTACCAGATGAAGAATGCACTGTTGGAGATCTTCTGGACGAGGTAATGCTATGCCAATAAAAAAATACGGGTCCCAAACTAAAAAAAATGCGTCAGCTTTTGCTTTTTTTCATACTCATAAAAGAAGTAGGCCATATTTAAAAAAACATTTCCAATAAACATAAAAGAGTACGCAAAAAACTTTAATTTAAGCTGTAGAATGTTAAAAACTGTCGCTTTTATTTTTTAAAATGTCCCTATACATTGATTTAGGTACCAATGTCATCTCTCTACAAACCTTCCGTAATGCTATATACAGATTTTACAATAGCAAATTACGTTGTTCATGCAAAACGTAATTTGCAAGATGTAAACAAACAAGAGTTGTCAACTGCGTCCATTTGTCCAAATGAAACGTATGATTAATTCAATTCATACATAACTGTAAAATAGTAAGTAAAGTATTTTACATTTTATCCTAATCATAAATTTCCAGGATCACGATTTATCCCCCACCTCCACTCTCCGGTGGATTTAAAATAAAAAAAAAACATTTGGATTGTTTAGAAGAAGATCAATATTTAAACGATATTATAGTTGATTTTTATCTTGTTTATATTTGGCGTGAAATAGCTAACAATTGCGATAGACAAAGAAGCTATATCTTTAACTCATTTTTCTTCAGCCGTATATCAAACGCGTATACTTCAAAATCTATGGCAAATGAAGAAAAATTTAAAATTGTTCAAAGATGGACCAAAAAGTGAAACTTTTTGAAAAAGATTTTATTATCTTCCCTGTCAATGAAAGGTAAAGATACATATTAATTTTTTTATTTGTGATATATAGAAATACAATTGTACAACGGTGTGAATGTTTTAGCCACCACTGGTATTTGATTATTGTATGCTTTGCCAATCAACTTTACTCGACTTCAAAGACAAAATCACACTCTACCGAACACCTAGAAATTCAAAAGTTTGTAAATGGTTATTAATAGCACTGTTAATGAAAATCTGATACACAAAGTTAATATATTTACTTTTAGGCCGTGTGTATTAGTGTTTGATTCTCTGGGAGGAACCAGAACAAACGCAGCAAATATTCTCAAGGAATATTTGAATTTTGAGTTTGTTCAAAGAATCGGAAAAGAGAAACTGATTACATCACAAAATTTGCCAGTGATTCACATGAAAGTTCCGAAGCAACCGAATTTGACCGATTGCGGTATATACGTGTTACAGTACATGGAAAGCTTCTTTTGGTAAATAAAACTTTATTACAGTTATATAGTAATTTTCAAGCATAAGAAAAACATTAATAAATATAGTGTTATTAGAATTAAACAATTAAAACATTCCTTTTATGAGACACACTCTTTAAATTAAACTTATATATTTTATTTCAGAATCCTATACAAGATTATACGTCGTTAGATGCAAAATCGATGGAACTATGGTTTACGTATACAACGATTAAAAATAAAAGAAGAAATATCAAAACTCTAATTTGGAAATTATCTAGTAAAAAATTCATTTCGACCAGCACATAAGCTCGCGCCCCATGCGAGACGTGAAATTCGTCAGAGCTCAAAGGGAGATGAAAAACTGTACCAAATACGTACGAGCAAACCGAGAAGTTCTAGAAGGTGATCCGCAAGCTGGGCATGACTGGACAGTATCACGCAAATTGGCTAGGCTCTCGGTTACATCAAACTTGTACGCTCCGGAGGTCACGCCTACACCAATGCCATTTGACATACATCAACTCGTCGAACGCGTTCGACGTCATGTGCAAGATCTTCCCAAGGACTACTCAGGAGGCCGTCAAACGCTTGGACAATGACATCGTCAACAATGACTCTGACTCTCTCTCTCTCTCTCTCTCTCTCTCTCTCTTAATGGCATGTTATCGTGAGGCAAGAGCAAATGTATTACGCTCTCTACGTCAGGCAATAAACAAACTTTATGCAGGTGAAATTTGTAAGGCTCGTGACTCAGGTGAACTCTGGAGGACTCTTAAAAATCTAAATGTTGTTTCGTCGAATAATGCGAGTTATTCCCATGATTTTAATGTTAATGCTTTAAATCGCTTCTTTACTTCTACCACCAAATTGGATACACCTTTGCTACCACTACCGCAAGTCTATACAAGCAGAGACCTATCACAACTAAATCCATTCAATCTTCAAGAAGTCTCGGTGGATGAGATCCGTGAGATACTAGCTAAAGCGAAATCCAAAACATTTGGTTACGATAATATAACGGTTAAGTATCTCTCTCTCTCGTCCCCTGAAATCCTACCAACCCTCACCTGCATTTTCAATAAGTCCATTACAAGTTCAGTGTTTCCTGAGGTCTGGAAGTACACTCTTATTACTCCAATTCCGAAAAATAATCCGCCCAAAAATCCCACTGATTATCGCCCTGTAGCTAGGCTGTCTGAGTGCTCTAAGATACTTGAAAAAGTTATCGCTAAGCAAATCACAGACTATTTAAATGAGCATGAACTGCTTGACCAACGCCAAGCAGGTTTTCGGAAAGGAAATAGCACTCAGACAGCCTTACTTGCAGTGCTCGATGATGTGCGAAAGGGTATGGATGACTCGTATTACACTTTACTTGTCCTCATTGATTTTTCAAAAGCCTTTGACACTATACCGCATCATATCCTTCTGCACAAACTTCGTGCTCTTAAATTCGCTGACAAAACGCTAAACTGGATAGGGTCGTATTTGGCAAACCGTTGCCAGGCTGTTATAGACAAAGGTGGAAAGGTGTCTGATTGGTTGAGAACAGAGAGGGGAGTCCCCCAGGGTTCGGTACTTGGCCCTTTATTATTTACTATTTTCATAAATGACATAGCGTTGGTTCTGCGATATTCTAAGTACATACTTTATGCTGATGATAAGCAAATCTATATTCATTGTAAGCGAGATGAGATACCTGGTGCAATACGCAAGATTGAAGAAGACTTAAACTCAATAGCTGCTTACGCTGTCAAAAATGGTCTCGCAATAAATACGAGCAAAACAAAAGCTATTATTTTTGGCAGTTCGGCAAACTTAGCGCGAATCTCGATAGAAAGTCTCCCGCAAATTAAAATTGGAGCTGAGACGATTGAATATGTGAAGGAGGTAAAAAATCTTGGAATTTGGCTAAGTTCAGATTTAAGTTGGGGTCGCCAGGTGTCTCATGTCTGCCAGCAGGTGTACCGTACCTTGAGACAGCTCCGCCCTCATCAGCATGCTTTAAGGGGTTATGACAGTGTTAAACGTCTAAAAAAAAATTTTTTTTTGGAAAGCTGTCAAAATTTTATTATTTAGGCAATCATAATAGAACTGCTTGTATTTTAAAGTGTTTATTGAGACCTTCAATTTAAGCTATTGAACTCTTGAAAATATTAATTTTTCATCTCGCAAATCTATTATTAGTAAGACATGTTTTTTACTGCAGTTTTTTTGCGGTGTGCACGTTTCTAAACGTTTGGGTAAACCAAATCAAAAGTTTAATATCTCATTTTACTCCTTAGAACCTGCACTAAAAAATGAGTGGAGCACTTTTTTAATCAAAAATTTTTTTTCTATTTTTTTAAACAAGTTTATGTCATTTTTTTCAAACTCCTTTTTATCATTTAAAAAAAATGACATAAACTTGTTTAAAAAAATAGAAAAAAAATGTTTGATTAAAAAAGTGCTCCACTCATTTTTTAGTGCAGGTTCTAAGGAGTAAAATGAGATATTAAACTTTTGATTTGGTTTACCCAAACGTTTAGAAACGTGCACACCGCAAAAAAACTGCAGTAAAAAACATGTCTTACTAATAATAGATTTGCGAGATGAAAAATTAATATTTTCAAGAGTTCAATAGCTTAAATTGAAGGTCTCAATAAACACTTTAAAATACAAGCAGTTCTATTATGATTGCCTAAATAATAAAATTTTGACAGCTTTCCAAAAAAAAATTTTTTTTTAGACGTTTAACACTGTCATAACCCCTTAAGCCTAGACACGCGTAAAATGATAGTGCAAACGCTCATTTTTCCAACTTTTGATTATGCGTGTTTGGTTTACTATGATGTAACGGCGGAGTTGAATCTTAAACTGCAAAGAGCACAAAATGCGTGCACTAGATTTGTTTTTAGCAATATACCTTGGATGGCCCATGTAACGCCCTACCGTCTAAGGCTAGGGTGGCTCTCAATGATAGAGAGAAGACAATATTTTTTAGGGATGGTCACTCATCAATTATTAAAGACGGGTAGTCCAGCGTATCTTGCCAAAAACTTCATTTTAACGGCTGATGCAGAGGTGCGCAGGACGGGAAGGCGGCCACCTGCGACCTTTTTAATAAGAAAATTTAACACCGACCTTTACAGAAACTCATTTACATTAACAGCTTCGTATTTCTGGAATGCACTACCAATAGAATTAACTGCAACTAGTGCAGAAATGTCAAAATTGGAATTCAAAAATAAACTATTGAATCACCTTAAAAATGGTCAGTGAGTGTGTCAATGTTGCTTTAAAAGTCTCAGGAGAGCTCTGTACGTTTATGTATAGTTTATGTTTTGTATTTTAAATTTCATATTTATACGCTATATTGTACATCTTATTTGTTATATTTTTATATTTATATTATGCTACGAAATGTTTTATATTATGTTACGTTAAAAATATTTATATGTTATGTAAGCCTTTAGCCACATAGGAGGAAATCTCCCATGGCTAGAAATAAAATTAATCTAATCTAATCTCTCTCTCTCTCTCTCTCTCTCTCTCTCTCTCTCTCTCTCTCTCTCTCTCTCAACAATGACAATGACTCTCGCGACACTCTTCGATTTTTAATGTCTGGATTAAAGTTCATTTCGTGAAATAAAAAAACAAAAGCGTCATTCTTGCATACGACAACCGAAAAATTTAGCTTTTCATCTGTCGATCGACTCTCATCCCCCTGGACTTTCAACGTTCTGACTCAAATTACGCGTTCACGCATAAAATCTTAAAAAAAACAAATTAATACAAAGCTTTTCTCCGCACGTCAAGAGCCAATTAGCACCTGTACATCGAGACATACTTACGCGTCGAAACATCTCATTTAAATATTTGAATAGCTTGTACATATAGCCAGCGATACTTATCGGAAGGTAAACAACGCTCATAGAAATAGAATCAACCCTGCAGCGCGAGCATATTTTTATTCGATCGAAGATAGCAATCCAGCATCTGATGGTGCATTCGATGACGCAGAAATCGACTGTCTATGTGTGATATGTACGTATACTGTGTTAGCGGGTCTTACAAAATTAGTTCGACACTGCACGAGTGTACATAGTCGCATTACATACAAGAGCCGATCGTTTCTATAATCGAATTTGTCGAGAGCGACAACGATGAGGATTAATTATGTCATCGTCGCGTGTATGCGAGAGTCAGGAAGTCGTTTGGGAATTCAAATTTCCCGCCGTAAATGTGGTGCAAGAGACGTAAAAGGACTGTACGGATTGATTGTGCAGTAATAATTGCGCAAAAGTAATAATAATAAATAACATATAAGAATATTATATCCACCATTTTAAAAAGAGAATATGTCGTAAATACAGACGCGAAAGACATTGATGTTTTCGACAAAACGAAGCATTTGCGATATGTCGATTTAGAGTTAGATGTCGAAATAAGGGAGTCATTATTAGAAAATGGCGATCAAATGTCAACTTTTATAAATCAGTTTTTAACTACGTTGCTGAATTATCTTTACAATTTCGACAAAGATTTCAAAATTTACAACATAATGTTTTTGAGGTGACTGATTGTTTAAAAATTGAAAATATATTTTCAGAATTATATTTTATATATTACAGAATATTACAGATTTAAAAATAGATACATCTATTATTATGAAAAATGTACAGCCACATTGTTATCTTATACCTATAAGTATGTCTTATTTAAACGATACAGCAACTTACACACAGAAAAAAGATTTTATCATTGAAACGCGCTTACAAAATATTAAGAACGGATTATTCTTGAGAAATCGTTTAAAAAAAAAGGTTTGGAAAACTTCGTTTTTACAGTACATATAGAATATTCAGCTTATTTAGTCTTAATCTTCATCCTTTATAAATAATATTGGCAGGTCCTTTGTACAGCACATATGAGTTCTCGGTTTTTTTTTTCAATGCCTTAACAGTATTAAATTAGAGAAATTTTCTTATATATATACAGTTTATTTTCTTATACATATTATATATTGTAACGGCACGATTGCTGTTCTCAAGGCAACTGGGTCGTGTACAACCGTGGAAAGAATCCACTGTTTATTAATAAGTGTCTCGTTGTCGTCGGGCGTGCGAAGCACGGCTCGGCCGACTCGTGTAGCTCGTACGCATTATATATGCGACCGTTATAACACCCCCCTCCAGACGCTGAGTACCCGTCCCGGTGTTCCAGCTCGCGCTCACTACGCATATCCGGGCGATTAGGGAGTACTACTGCCAATACGGATTGTACGGCAACAAATTAAAGAAAGAAAGAAAAAAAAATCAATAATAATAATAATAATATTAATTAAGAAGTTAATAAAACAACAACAAAAAAGGGGTAACCTCATCTCTCTCTCTTTACATGTTTTCGGCCGGAGGCCATTTCGATTGAAAAATGTAAAGAATAGCCAAATTCTGGCGTCAGTGCCTTTATTTAACCAGGAAGAAAGGAGAGAGAAAAAAAAATTTTGGCAGACTTATGCCTGACGAGGTAGAGAATAAAGAGGAAAAAAAAATATAATGGATTAGTATGGGGGGATAGGAAAAGAAAATGTCAAGAAGGTAGGAAGTGAAGAATGACGGGCATATCTGCCGATACCCTACGCTGCCGCCTTTTGTGCTCGCGTTCTCCGCGGGGAAAGGGTTACGGTTTCCGTACGAGTTTTAATTTTCGCACCTTTCGGTCGACCTCGCTTGATCCTACTTTCGCCTACGCTCGCGGTTCGCGTCGGTATTATGTTTGCCGGCAGACTATTGCTATCACGCGGATTACTAATATTCATCGGCGCGTCTTCTTTGTCTTCCGATCGGAGATCTTCTTTGGCATCTTCTTCCTCCCCAGATGCGGTTCGGTCGTCTTCTTGATCCGCAGGCGAATCGACGACCGTTCTCTCTTGGAAAGCCTTGAGATCTCCCACGTCTGTTGGACCCAGAACTTTACCATCTAAATTTTTCAAAATATCGTCGAAGATTTCTGAACAGACGATGTTATCATCTCGACAGATGTAATAATTTGGCTCTAAATCCGGAGTGATTAAGGGGTCAATCGTATCCTGGAAACATACTGGAGCTCCTGCCAATCCAAACGGAAGGCATTTCCATGGATACAGGCCCATACCTGGAACAGTAAAGGCCGTGTACGGTCGACTGTCCTTCGTAATCTTGATCGGATGGCAAGCGTCGCTGAGGTCGATAGTGGAAATATATCGAGCGCATTGCTGCTTACTCAGAGTCGTATCAATATACGGAAGAGGATAGACGCTGACCTGGGATAACTTGCTCAGCTTTGTGCAGTCAATGCACATGCGACGTACGTCGCTCTTTCCCTTCCTAACCATTTGGGCTGGTCTAGACCAGTCACTATCCGTCAGCTCAAGAAGGTCGGCTGCTAGCTTAGCCGTGACTTGCGTATGCATCGTCTCTTCGAGCTTAGGAGAAACCTTGTAGTATTCGTGATTAATCGTACGGCATGGCTGAGCCTCCAATTCAAATTCTACCAGGTTGGTGAAGCCGAGTGGTCCCGTGTACTTTGGTAACGGACGGTCGAGCAACTCTTCCGATACAACTCGTTGTGCATCGGTCAATTCTAGCAGACCAATCGATGCTAGGCTCGGTTGACCAGTCTCACTCACGTCAGCTCCGTCCGCGCGAATTACTTCGGTCGAATTTTCGACTGTTAATGTACGGTCGCGCGGGTTTAATCTCGCGTCAAATTGTAACACAAAATCTGCGCCGAGATTACATCCTTCACGAAGATCGGGAACGATCAAGGCAGTCAGCGTACGAGTCTGTCCGCCAATCGTGAAAGGGAGTTCAACAGTTCCAGAAACCATGGAGGTGCTGCCGTCCGCCATACAGGCGACAAGTCCATCGCAAGGTTTTACAGTAGCATTACAGGCGTCGACCAACTGTACAGGCATCGTGCCGAATGCAAGTCTGAGTTGCTCCAGGATCGTAAAGGGCCCTGATCCGGGATTCTCCTACGTAAACTTGCAGCCACCATCGCTGATCTGCCAGTATACCGTGGCTACTGGTCGCTGCGCATTGCGCGGCGACGGTCGGTACTGTTGTAATAATATTTGAGGTCCGAAGTGTTAAGGGGTTAGTAGAGACCTCATCTACTTTTCCCTTTTTGGCTTTTCCCTTACAATCGGGTGTCGCCTGGTCTGGGACTGAAGGTTGCACAAGTCCGATGCCCATAGCTGTTCTTCTTTCGGCCGTGAGGGCTTTATACCGGAATTCATCTAGGGTCTTCACCTCGTTTCTTCCGAAGATATATTTTAATGTCGGAGCCATATTCATATATAAGATGTCAAGCTTCTGATCGAGAGATGTATCAGCTCGCATGCGGTCGAAGAGAGTGGCCATGTTGACGTAATAGTCACTTACGCTCTCATTAGGGCCTTGCGTTCTCTCGCTTGCTTCTATCAAAATTCTCGACCGTTCTTCGTCGGGCATGCCGTATGTGAGCCTAGCTTCTTTACAGAAATCTGCCCAGGTTCTCCATTTCGGCCGTTCGACACGAGCCCATTTCAAGGCTCCGCCGGATAATAGCTGCGAGAGTCCATCTAATAACTCTTCCTCTAACAGACGTGGACGAGCCAGTCTGAGCGCATCTTCAACATCTCTAATAAAATCTTCTATGTCTTCATTCGGATTACCAGCGAATTTCGCCTTCCATCTCCGAATTTTGTCTCCGATATCCATGACTTCTTCCGGAATCAGACGATTTAGTTGACTCGGCTGACCCCCCCCCCTTCCCAGACATATCTACCGTCCTGGCAGGGGTTGTATGCCCCGTGTGAATATTGCCATTCTGGTGACGTCCGATGACTGAACTGTGGTGGCTCTGCAATCGGCTGAGCTTCCGCATTCATCGGTGGTGTGTGTTGTGTGTTGCCGTTCGATGTAGAGCTCGCTGCTAAGTTAACCGGCTGATAATAGTTTGAATAATTACATGCCGGTGTCGACGTGCGTTGAAACGGCGTCGACTGAGCTCTATGTGGTAACGGTGAAGCACACGAGTTTTGTGAAGGCACGTCTTCTGGCGTAAAATACCTCTTTGAATATGTGTCGCTGAAGTTGACGTGCCGATTGGAGCTTGCCGATTGAGCATTCGGCTGTCGAGAGGTTTGATTCGACACTAAGTTCTCCAGTCGAGCAATCTCCTTCACGAGGCCTTGAATAAAATCGCCAGCTTGACTAATCGTCAGTTCGTGCGACCGCACAGTCGCTTGAAGTTCTTGTTTTTCTTCTAAGGTCTTCTTAAGCGTCTGCTCGTGTACCTCTAGGGTTGTCTTCAACGTTTTTTCTTGCGCTTTCAGCCTTTCTTCATACCGAATAATATCGTCCGCAATTGGCGTCGGCACGGCGTATATACGGCCGTTAGTAGATTTGACGCTTGTCGACGGTACATCTACTGGGTCATTTCTAACATCTAAAATATATGCCATTGCTGAGTTGTTGCTGCGTCGTAGAAATCCGCTGAGTTCCGCGGGTATTGAGCGTGCGATAAATTCGTCGCGTTTTAACGCACGAATTTTTTGCGAAATACGTTCGTCTACCGGGACTAACGAGGATTCAAAATCTTCCGCGGTATATTCGCCCAAGAGACATTTAAATAGACGTATTCTGTTATCGTCGACAATACCGCTGTCCTTCAAACCGATTTTCAACAACGCGAGCGATAAATCAGACTCGGTTAATTTGTCTACAAATTGTACTAACCGGTTGATAACCATATATTCGGGCGTTAATGACTCGGATGGCGACATGTTTACAGTCGAAAAATTATTCTCAATATACGAAAGAAATCAAAAAAAAAATTTTGTACTTCACATACGATTTACTACGTAAAAATGCCAAACGCGAGAAAAAAGAGTTTACCACTAGTCGTTCAACAACGTTAATAACAACACGGAAGAAAAAAAATACTGTAAATCAAAATTATTCACACACGAAATAACGAATAATCGCAATAACAATAAATAAGTGCGAAAATAATTTCAAGTTTACACGAGAATAATACAAGTTACAAATATTACAAATACTACAATAATGTTACATAAATAAATAATATTGTAAATAATATTATACGCAATTACTGTACGGCTATAGTATATTGAGAGAGTCAGTCGACAAATACTAAGAAATGTGCGTTCGAAATACACAGTGAGAATCGCGCGGCCGTAGTATTAGGCGTGCGTTTATAATGCTCACTGTCTCTCTCAATCTACAGGCGAAAAATCCTATAACTGCCCGGGCGGGCGACACTATCAAGTCGAGCTATAGCTCGGCGCGCGCGACATAAACATAAGTACAGTACGCAGCGGCAGTGTCTTCACCGCTCGGCCGATTGGCTTCGCTTGCCTATAGACGGGCTACCTGAACGCGTCGAACGAAAATCGCACAAACAAATTTTCGAGTAGCGGTACTCGAGGGCTATTTGTCTGTTGTACGCTTATACACTAATGTTCGTGTGCGCGAGAGCGGCGCGTGTCTCGAGCTCTCGACTCAGCGCTCGGATGTAAACAAACACGTTAATGTCTTGCGACGCGCTCTCGTCGACTTTATGTTCGACTACGAATAATATTTCAATGTGGTTGCTCGTTCGAGAATAAAATTATTATACGAATAATTTTTCTCGACCGCGTAATCGATGCAACAACGAGAACAATATGAGTATTGCGGAGCTATGCGCGCAGTGCAAAATTGTGCGAAAGATGCTATTGGAAATACGGAAAATATGCGAGAAAATATTCACGAGTATTCAATTATTTGTTAAGCCACAAAAACGTTAGGGCGCCATTTGTAACGGCGCGATTGCTGTCCTCAAGGCAACCGGGTCGTGTACAACCGTGGAATCAATCCACGTTTATTAATACGTGTCTCGTTGTCGTCGTGCGTGCGAAGCACGGCTCGGCCGACTCGGGTGGCTCGTACGGATGTACGAGATCGCGAAGGCGGCAGGGGACGAGGTGTCGAAATAATGAGAACCCGTGAATTAAGAGAACTAAGAAGAATGTATATTGTAAATAAGAAATAGGTACAGCGCTCGACCGTACGAGCGAGTGTGCACCACCGCACACTGCGCGAGAGAGAGAGAGAGAGAGATGGGGCTCGATCGCCCGAATATCGAGAGTGAGAGAGAACTGACACTTACAATCACACGTCGGTGCCGGGGGGTCGTCGTCAGCCCTGGTCCGCTGCAGTCGTCCAGGCTCGCACGGGTTGTCGCAATTCGCGTGGCTCCGGTGGCAGGCGGACGGACGATGGCGTCTCTCAGCGTCGTACGCAAGAAGGGGCACAAGAGAAAACACGGGCGCGTGGTCGTGCGTACCGATGGGGCGCTACCGCAATACTGAAGGACTATGTCGCACACGATAAGGTAAGACGCTCCGGTCCTTGACACGGCGTTGTCATATTTGGCAGCGCGTGATCAATGGACCGGCAACGTCGCAAAAGGACGAACGCGCGCTCTCTCTCTTAATACGGCCTAATACTAGGCACTCTCTCGCTCTCTCTGTCTCTCTCGTTGGCTAGTGTCCGCTGGTGGTAGCTAAAACATAAGAATGTATTAATACAAGGTAATACGGCATACGCCCGGAGAGGCGATAACGTGCGTATTATATATGCGACCGTTATAATACATACATATATCTCTTTCGATATTCCTTCCTCCATTCACGTCGTTTATTATTTCAAAACCATTTCTAAAACTTGCCAATTTATTAAATACAACTTCCTTTGTTAAAATGAATTGAAATTTATAAAATGATATATCTATAGAGAATAACAAGTTGTAGTCTGTCCATAGATTAGCACAAGATCTTTATTCATATTTTTATAGAAGAGAGTTTAGAATTATCAGCTTATATAAGCAATGTTTTTTCAGTGTTTGTGATTACATTGTCAAGGTAAGAAGACATATCTAATATAATTATATTTATTAAAACTAATTTAAATATCTTATCCTGCTATATAAACATTTTTATATCTTAGTGGGAAGTATTAATAAGTATACATGATTCTATCAGCACCTAAATAATATAAAATAAAAAAAATCTACGATTTCATAAAAATTAGCTTTTACAGTACGTAATGATTTAGTAAATAATTTGTACTTTATTTTTTAAATAAAATTGGTTTTCAAAAGGAATTTCTGAAACACATTGAATGTTAAATTTTCTATAAAAATTGTATTTTTTTGGTATTTTGCTTATAACTTTGTAACGGAATTCATCCGGGCAAAAAGGACTAAGGCCGCTCATTCTACAGTAAATTTGCCTTAAAAAATCAAATAAAAAAATTTTGATTTTTTTAAATTTTAACTCAGGCATAACCCCTTAAGTTCTGTTTTTTTTCGATAAAATAATTTCCTAAGAACAGCTGTTTGCATTTTGATCCACTTGTCAACTCACCATGGTGGTAATGTATTTGTCTACTTGCTATTGATAACCTGTTTTCTACTGTACACGAATGTTGACAGAAGTTTAAAAACTTCTACAGAAGAATTCAGATAGTATTGTGGGCTAGTAATTAGTAGTTGCATTTAAAAAAGTGTGTAAAAATGTAGTTCTTTGTATTTTTTTTATTCACAGGTATGGGTTGATTAGACTTTCATTTAACTTTAGGAGTGTTTTCTTTGGTATGTTGTATCAGACCCTTTACAGTATATATTAATGGTAGTAGCAACCATATTATAAAACATTATAAATTTTGATAATAAACTGGTCTTGATAACTTTAATTTTATTTTCAGTTCGAGTAACCATTACGATTAATCCTCTGCACCCGGGTCCACCAAATAGCATTAGCGTCCTGTTTTAAGTAGAAAAATCTAATTAAAAATGTGTTAGATAGTAACCCGTAAGTATTATTGAGTTTATTTCTATTGATTTAAACTGCGTATAGTCGGAGCAATTTTCAATTTTGCTAAGTTTCTTCTAACTTTATTTTTATGATTGAAATAATGTTTGTTGGTAACTTAATAGTCGGGGAGTCCTAGGATTTTTTCAAAAAGTTCGCGCAAGAGTTTGTTTTATCATTGAAATATGTTGGTAGCCACTTCCTGAAAATAGCCCTAAAGTCTCGACTTCGGACCTGATCGGGAACATTGTTATTATTGCAAAATAAGTTACGCAAATGCATTTTTTTTTAGTTTTTCTTGAATAACTTTTTTGTTTCTCAAATTATGCAAAAAAGGATAGGGACAAAAGTTGATCAGAATTGAATTTCCTATAAGATACATATATTCCTAAATGCAAAATTAATGTTTTTCCTGGCTAAATTGTTAAATAAAAAAATTTTTTTTTCAATTTTCATATTGCAACAGTTTTTATAAAATATGATCTTTATTTATCGGATTAGCCCTCAAAGATGACTTTTAGTATAGACAATCTAAAAATTGAAGCCCGATCTCGATATCTCAAAATGGCGTCTTATTGCAAAATTATTTATCCGAAAAGTTCAAATTCATTTCCAATTCGATCCAGGAATGATAATTGAATCCAACCGCGTTTAATCGACAGCTTATGACGTAATTAACTAATACTAAAAATAAATTTTCTTAATATTAATATTTAGCAACATTTTTAATAAAAAATTTTTTTTATTTCGGTCAATTTTTGAGTTAGAGAATCGCGGTAAAATGCATCTTAAAGTACGTAAAAAACCATGAATTTTCATTAAAAAAATGTCAAGATCGGACCAATAGGAGCCGAGATAAGAAAATTTTTTCAACCGACGATTACGCCGAAACTACTTCATATTTCTAATTGAAATTTGGCACAGTTCTTGTTGAAATAATACTTTAGATGATTACATTTTACCCGATAGTTCTATGTGGTTTAGTTCGTCTAAAACGACCGACGAACAATGCGAGTTCTGCGCGCGCGGCCGCGCGGCTGTTTCGGCCGGGCGGCGCGGTGGTGGGGGGAAAGCCGCGCGGCAGCGAAGGGAATTCGTACACCTTAGTTGCAATTTGATTATCTCGGTAACCAAAGCTGCTATTGCAATAAATTTTTTTTTCATTTAACGTGTTTTTTTCTCAGCTTTAACGTCATGCTAATTAAATTATCATAGGTACAATGCAAACACCCCAAATTACCAATGTTTCTGAAAAAAAATCCTTTTTGGCTACATACACAACCTTTACATGCATGCATTGCACTGCTATCATCATAAAAATATTTACATTTATCATAAAAAGGTTTGGTAGCGCAATATATGCATATAAAGGTTGTGTATGTAGCCAAAAAGGATTTTTTTTCAGAAACATTGGTAATTTGGGGTGTTTGCATTGTACCTATGATAATTTAATTAGCATGACGTTAAAGCTGAGAAAAAAACACGTTAAATGAAAAAAAAATTTATTGCAATAGCAGCTTTGGTTACCGAGATAATCAAATTGCAACTAAGGTGTACGAATTCCCTTCGCTGCCGCGCGGCTTTCCCCCCACCACCGCGCCGCCCGGCCGAAACAGCCGCGCGGCCGCGCGCGCTGAACTCGCGTTGTTCGTCGGTCGTTTTAGACGAACTAAACCACATAGAACTATCGGGTAAAATGTGATCATCTAAAGTATTATTTCAACAAGAACTGTGCCAAATTTCAATTAGAAATATGAAGTAGTTTCGGCGTAATCGTCGGTTGAAAAAATTTTCTTATCTCGGCTCCTATTGGTCCGATCTTGACATTTTTTTAATGAAAATTCATGGTTTTTTACGTACTTTAAGATGCATTTTACCGCGATTCTCTAACTCAAAAATTGACCGAAATAAAAAAAATTTTTTATTAAAAATGTTGCTAAATATTAATATTAAGAAAATTTATTTTTAGTATTAGTTAATTACGTCATAAGCTGTCGATTAAACGCGGTTGGATTCAATTATCATTCCTGGATCGAATTGGAAATGAATTTGAACTTTTCGGATAAATAATTTTGCAATAAGACGCCATTTTGAGATATCGAGATCGGGCTTCAATTTTTAGATTGTCTATACTAAAAGTCATCTTTGAGGGCTAATCCGATAAATAAAGATCATATTTTATAAAAACTGTTGCAATATGAAA
>JACCIB010001591.1:0-28130 GCA_018906965.1 Philotrypesis tridentata | reverse complement strand
CGCGTTCTCTCTCTCTCCCCTCTCTCTCTCTCTCTCTCACTCTCTCTCTCTCACTCTCTCTCTCGTTCTCTCTGATCTCTCTCTCTCCTCTCTCTTCTCGTCTCTCTCTCATCTCTCTCTCTCTCTCGTTCTCTCTCATCTCTCTCTCGTTTTCTCTCCTCTCCTCTGTTTCTCGTTCTCTCTCGTTATCTCTCCTCTCTGTCATTCTCTCTCCTCTATCTCTCTCCTCTCATTCTCTCATATCTCTCTCCGTTCTCTCTCATCTCTCTCTCGTTCTCTCTCATCTCTCTCTCTCGTTCTCTCTCATCTTCTCTCTCTCTCTCTCGTTCTCTCTCATCTCTCTCTGTCGTTCTCTCTCATCTCTCTCCTCTCTTTCATTTCTCCCCTCTGTCAGCTCTCTCCTGTCTATTACTTCTGTCACCTCTCAGCTCTATCCTCTCTTGCATTTCTCTCCTCTCTCACTTCTTTCTCTGTCATCTCTCTTCTCTATTTCCTCTTTCTCGTTCTTTTCTCTCTCTCCTCTCTCTCGCTCTTTCTTCTCTCACTCCTTTCTCTCTCCTCTTCCTCATCACTCTTATTTCTCTCCTCTATCATCTCTATCTTTCCTTTCTTCTTCTGCTCTCTTTTGATAATAAAGATGTGGTTTTACCATATGGTAATCTTGGTATAAAATCAGATGGTCATTACCACCTGGTAAAACTATCTGTTTTTTTCAGCAGGGTATGCTATCGTAATTTAAGAATGGGAGCATTAACATGATTTTTTGGCTTTTGTTGCAGCGAATATCGCTCGATACAGATGCATCAATCAAATGTTTGTAACTTATTATTTAAGAATTATTAATCAGAGCCTCGTTTGCAATAACAGGTTTCACCACTTGTGGGAGAGGTTGATTATTGGATTAGAGTGCCTGTAGTTCAATAGTAAAATGTTTTTACATGAATAATACCCAAAAAAATTACTATTTAATAAATTATACGACAATTGATAACGTGTTTTGGCATTGTTAATCTTTTTGTTCTGTTTGGAAATATCATCTCTAATAATAAATTAATAACTAAATAAATGAATAAATAAAATAGATAAAGTATTTTGTTCACAATTTTTAGTCAATCTATTTCTTTGTTGACTTCCATTCAGAACTTGACCAACAATGTACGTTCAAAACATGTATTTTTAATGTTGAAGGGTTAAGGCTCAACACAGTTAATTTTTTTACAGTAAATAATACATTTTACATTGAATAGCTTTCATCGCCAATACCGCATTGTACAATTATTTCATAAAATATTGGCAATGAATACTGAAATTTGACGCGTCATAATCCATTGAAACCCTTCTTGCGCGATAATTCAACGCAATCATGTTTTATTGGCCCGATGATTAAACATCATGCCACACAAGATCATACGAAAAGCACACAGATACATCCCTTCGCACACACATACTCGCGATCACGTACATCAAGATACATCAGCGTCCATAGCAAATCTCGCATTCTGTTCACATACGAACACGCATTTAAACACATGCACATCCAGACATTTTCACGCCCAATACAACTCGTTACACTCACATGTACACTGTCATACAAATACATTTGTTTCGAACTGCACTCGCATACCAATGTCTGAAAAGAACATCTTATTTCACGATTCTATCTAACTAAAGCTTATTTGATTATTGAAATACCAATGGACGTATAAAGGACCCCTCAGAAACCTTATGGGAAATGGCTCTAGGCCAAACTGATTGAAGATTTGGATTCAAGTAGGCCTCGATGTGTGCAAAAAAAGTCTCTACGGGAACACGCGAAAAATTCATTATGGTTTCGAGATCAGACCATTAAAGTTAGGCATTTCTATTTTTTTCGAGGTACCGTTAATCTAAGCAGTACACGTTTGTTTGTGCAAGATGTGGGTGTGCCTGTATGTGAGCATTTGCGTCTGTCGTGTTTTTATACATGTGCGTGTCTCATGTGCGCTTGATTGTGTGTGTGTCATGTGCGCTTGATTATGTGTGTATCATGTGCGTATGTGAGTCTCATGTCTGTGCGTGTGAGAGTCTCATGTGCGCGTGTGCCCGTTGCATGTGTATGAGCGATTGTGTATGTGCGTGTCTATGTCTCGTGGGTGAGCGTATACCTGTGCATGTTAATGTGCGTATATTTGTGCGTGTCTCAAGTGTGTATGCGTGTGCACGAACGTAAGCATGTGCGCGTAAGTGTATGCGTGTGAGTGCGTGTGTGTGTGTTTCGTGTGCGTGCGTGCATTAGTGTGATGTGCGTATGCCTGTCTCATGTGCCTGTGGATGTCCGTGTGTGTGCTTATGTAAGAGTATTCACGTGCATTTTCACGTGGGTGTGCGTGTGGGTGAGTGTGTGTGTCTCAAGTGTGTATGCGTGTGCGCAAACGTAAGCTTATGTGCGTGTGTGTGTCTTATGTGTGTGTCTCATTAGTGTGTGCTAGTGCGTGTCCCATGTGTGTATGCGTGTCCCTGTTCATGCGCGTGTGCGTGGCAGTGTCCGTGTGTGTTTCGTGTGCGTGGGAGGGTCCGTGTGAGCGCGTGTGTGTCTTATGCGTGCATGCGTGAGCGAGTTTGTGTCTCATGTTCGTGTGCTTATGTGTTTCTTATGCATGGCGTGTGTGTGTCTGATGAGCGTGTGCAGTTGGGTGAGCGTGTCTCATATGTGTGTGGGTATGCATAGACACTGAACTGTATACATTATCAATACCGCGAAAAGAAAAATATACCAAATTTCATTGATCTAATCCCGAAACCATGAATGTTTACCGTGTTAAGCTCATGGAGACTTTTATTCCACACATCGAGGACTAACGAATCCAAAAGCTTCAATTGTTTTGTCCGAAAGCCATTTCTCATAAGATTTCTGCGGGGTCCTTAATACTGAAATTTAAAAGAAAATTAAATAAAACTATGATATAAAACATTCTGGTGCAATAATTCAACGCCATCACAGCCTTTCTGGTGCGATAATTCAACGCCATCACAGCCTCTCTGACGCGATAATTCAACGCCATCACAGCCTCTCTGACGCGATAATTCAACGCCATCACAGCCTCTCTGGCGCGATAATTCAACGCCATTAAAGTAATTCTTCCCCAACATCTGAGCCAACTGAATTAGGTACATCTACAATCGAGCCAACTAAATCTGGTACATCTACATCTAAGTCAGGTGGTACATCATCATAGTCAATAGAACCAGGCGCGATAATTCAACGCCATCACAGCCTTTCTGGCGTGATAATTCAATGCCATCACAGCCTCTCTGGCGCGATAATTCAACGCCATCACAGCCTTTCTGGCGCGATAATTCAACGCCATCACAGCCTCTCTGGCACGATAATTCAACGCCATTAAAGTAATTCTTCCCCAACGTCTGAGCCAACTGAATTAGGTACATCTACAATCGAGCCAACTAAATCTGGTACATCTACATCTAAGTCAGGTGGTACATCATCATAGTCAATAGAACCAGGCGCGATAATTCAGCGCTATCACAGACATTCTGGCGCGATAATTCAACGCTATCACAGCCTTTCTGGCGTGATAATTCAACGCCATCACAGCCTCTCTGGCGCGATAATTCAACGCCATCACAGCCTTTCTGGCGCGATAATTCAACGCCATCACAGCCTCTCTGGCACGATAATTCAACGCCATTAAAGTAATTCTTCCCCAACGTCTGAGCCAACTGAATTAGGTACATCTACAATCGAGCCAACTAAATCTGGTACATCTACATCTAAGTCAGGTGGTACATCATCATAGTCAATAGAACCAGGCGCGATAATTCAGCGCCATCACAGACATTCTGGCGCGATAATTCAACGCTATCACAGCCTTTCTGGCGTGATAATTCAACGCCATCACAGCCTCTCTGGCGCGATAATTCAACGCCATCACAGCCTTTCTGGCGCGATAATTCAACGCCATCACAGCCTCTCTGGCACGATAATTCAACGCCATTAAAGTAATTCTTCCCCAACATCTGAGCCAACTGAATTAGGTACATCTACAATCGAGCCAACTAAATCTGGTACATCTACATCTAAGTCAGGTAGTCCATCATCATAGTCAATAGAACCAGGCGCGATAATTCAACGCCATCACAGCCTTTCTGGCGTGATAATTCAACGCCATCACAGCCTCTCTGGCGCGATAATTTAACGCTATCACAATCTTTCTGGCGCGACAATTCAACGCCATTATACTACTTCTTCTCCAACATCTGATTCAACTAAATCAGGAACATCTAAATCTGATCCCAGTAAATCCGGTACATCATCACAGTCAGTCGAATCAGGTACGTCATCATCAGAAGTAATTGAATTAGGTACATCAACGTCTTCCACCTGCTGCGATGCATTATCATGATTGGTTTGCTCTTTTCTTTTTTTTCCTTTTCAATTTTTCTTCTCTTAGCTGCTACCTGAGCTTCAACAACATAATCTGGCTCTCGTAAAGGCATTCGTCTAAATTTATGACTGTCAATAATTTCAGGAAGCAAACAATCACGATAAAACTCTGCAGCTTTCATGATCATATCATTTATAAAAGGTTCGTTCCTTTCAATTTTCATAACTGCTATACCAACATACGTACAAATGGCAAATAGGCAGTATTGTCTACCACTTACACGCAATTGAGTTTGAATTTGGTAATAGTAGTCATGATTTTCCTTCAGTACTGAAACGTTTTGTATGATGTTGAAAGCCTTTCCAATATACAATTTGTTATCCCGTATAGCGACTTCTGGATCCATGTCTCGGCCTGTGTACGGACACTTTATTTCTGCGATGCCATCTTCGCCTACTAGAGCATCTGGAGAACCTGCAATTCCAAGTGTTTCAGGATCTATAAACAAACCACAAGGCCGTATGTCATAGCCATTGTCTTTAAGCAACTTTTTGGCAACAACTTCGATAGAAATGCCGTGATCAAGAGCAGGATTGTTATTATTAATACGAGGATAAAGTATATCGGAAACCATTCCAGCACTTTTCGTTGTAGAACGCCTTTTACAAATCTTTCCCATTTTCGATGCTTTTACCAACCACTTGCGCATATTCCTCCACTCATCGTTGTAGCTTTGGTCTCTTGTACGTACTTCTATTGCATCTCTATCTAATCTCCAGTTGTTTAATTTCATGTAATGTTCTTGTACCGACCTTACATAGGTTTCTTCATCCATGTCTGGCTGTGTTGCGTATAATCCATAATCCTTATCTGCTTTACGAAATACAGCTTTTCGTTTTCTTGCAGAACCATTCATATGCAACCGCACTTGCCTTTGGACATTTAATGAAGCTCTGTGATTCTGTATGTCCTCTCCAATACTGGGAACATCTTTTTCCATAATTTCACAAACTGGCCTTAATGTTTCAGCAGCATTATTAGCTAATACAGCTACGTGACAGCGTCCATCGTAACTATCTCTTTTTGCAAAATTAATGCGCTTGCCTCCAATAGCTTTCGCAATTAGAGCATGGTGACTTTCAACCCGATTAGTTGTCACATTATGAAGCAGGCTCTCAACGTTACTTCTAGCTCTGAACAAACACTGCTCAACTTCTTCCATTAATTTAGTTTTTCAAGAAGTGGAACAACATTTGTTTGATTTTTCAGAGCCTGTCCAGTGCAACCATATTTGTTGTTTTCACAATGAATGTGATCACCAAACATGTGAAAACGTAATTTGTCCATATCATTTTTCAATTCACGACCCTTACTTTCCCAAGAGATATCAGCTTGGCAAATGTTGTTCACTGAGAAGCTGATACATTCGGCAAACGTTGCTGAGCTGTCATAAATTGCTTTTCGCACAGCTGTACCTAACTGTCCCTTCTTTCTAGATAAAGTTTTCAAATTAGTAGCAACATTCCTCTTGATGTGATTAGTGCAAAGTATGTTATTAACTTCAACACCAAACTCTCCATAAGGGTTGCTATCTAAAATCGAAGAATAATTGCCGCTGTCACCATCTGATATTAATACTTTATAGATCAGCTTATTCTTCTCAATACTTCTTGAAAAGGCTTCGACAATCGCTGCACTCTCCATACTGGTTGAACTCAGATGTGGGTCATGACTACGGAAGCATTGGTGAGGATCTGGTTGTGTTCCTTTCCTAGCATCGTGATCACACGTGCTACAATTTTTCTGTTTTACAACAATATCTATTACTTTCCTTGTATACCTTCCAATGACAACAAGGCAAGCAGCTGGTGAGTCATATTTGCTATTAACATATGACCTCTTCATAAATGAGCCATCGCACTCAACCATCGTAAATGGTATATCATGAACTAGATCTTTACGTTCAATAGCGAGGTGCCTCTCTTCTGCAGCAGCTTCTGCCATTTCTTTCCCAGCAGCTTTCTTGATGTTAACAACAATTTCCGTTTGTTGTTTTTGCCATGTTTTCAAATTCATTGGATTAATACTGCAGATACCAAACAATTCCTGAAACTGAGACAAACCAATGCCAACAGTAAAGCATCCCAATGCAGCAGCCATATTCAAATCTAAGGATTGTACTTCGTCAGGAACGCAAGGAATCCTAGATCCCATGCCACACATACCGCACTTGAAATTGATAAATGTGCGCAAACCTACAGATGTAGAGCCCACAATTTTTAGATTGCGGAACTTGCAGGAGTACAATTTATCGTGTTCATCATACACTGAATGTAATTTTTTCCAAAACCAACTTATTTTCACAACATGGTTTTGGTCGGGCGCAAGCACTATCTTTTTTTCCTCGTTCGCAGACGTTGAGCTAACAACCAATTCCGGAAGCTGCTCTGAATCATTGAAGAATCCATTCCAAGGATTGTCACTATCATCACAATCATTTGCTTTCGCATCTAACTGTTTCAATACTTCGACATCATCAGTACAAACATTATTTAAGGTTTCCATTGAGTGATTAATCGAATCATTTGAAACATCATAATGTTCATCACAGACATGTGCTTCTCCAGGCCCTGCACAGGATTCATTCTGTACTTGAGCATCATCGATAGGTACTTCGACAGAAGCTTGATCACAATCACTGACGAATTCATTCAAAGTATCGTGAGATTCATCCAGAATACTTGAGCTGGTACATCTGATTTAACCGCTTCCTCATCCTTAGGAAGTGTATTGGAATCTACACTTTCATTGGAAATCTCTTCTATTTTACCTTGAAGTTGGACAGACAGAACAGTCAACTGGTACTGATTGTGTGATAAACTGTCTCTTTTAAGGTCGAATGACATATTGGACAAAAGAATGTCAACCAACTCAAGGCAGCTCCTTTTACCAATAAAGCAGGCTGTACCATTTTCCGTGCATAAACCGTTTGCTGATCTACTGTGAGAATCAAATACACTAAAACAATCATCGTATTTGATAATAGCCACAGAAATGTCATTGAACGTCAAAATCCCACAGACTGGAGTGGAAACATCTTCCAGCATTTTCTGCGAATTCGGAAGATCCACCATGCTGTTGTCTATGATCAAGTGTCCGTATTTTATAGCCTCAACAGACAATTGGCATGTTTCCCCAAGTATGGAAACATCTGAGGCCAATTCTTCAGCAGTCAAGTATTCAGCGTTCTGTTCTCTAATTAGAACGTTACTTTTAGCTTTCATAGTACGCTGATACAGATCATCACCCGATGATAGAATTGCATCTATAGTAGCTGTGGTCCACTATGCTGGATTTAGTACAACACTTGCAGCTATTGCTGCAGCTGACATCGCTGTACACTGCTTCCCTCTAGAATTTATAGGAAAAGATGCATTTCCTTGATGAATAGAACCTTTAACAACAAAGTCTGACAGTCCTAAGGCTGAAAAGCCAGCATTTACATCAGACATATCTTTGACATCTAACTTTGACGTTGGTGAATCTTTAGCACCAGAATGAAGCACAATTCGAAAGTTCGATTTTCCGGTCGATCGTGTGCCAGTCTCCCGGACTTTGGCCGCCATTTTGAAGAGATACAAGTACGTGGGGGGTACAAAATCGAATCGTGCGTGTATCTAAGACTCTAATAAAGAATATCCTGCAGTATGGGTCCTTGAAACTTATTTTTGGATTTTTAAAACCAAGCTCAGTGTAGAAATCTGCAGTATCCTGCAGTCTCCTGGACTTTGGACGCCATTTTGAACGGATTAACTTACGTGGGGGGTGTAAAATCGAATCGTGCGTATAGCTGATAGTTAAATAAACAATATCCTGCAGCATGAGTTCTTGAAACTTATTTTTGGATTTTTAAAACACAGCTAAGTGTACAAATCTGCAGTCTCCTCCAGTCTCCCGGACTTCGGACGCCATTTTGAAGAGATACAAGTACGTGGGGGGTGTAAAATCGAATCGTGCGTATAGCTGATAATTAAATAAACAATATCCTGCAGTATGGTACCCTAAAACTTATTTTTCGGTTTTTAAAACAAAGCTAAGTGTACAAATCTGCAGTCTCCTGTAGTCTCCCGCACTTTGGACGCTATTTTGAACGGATTAACTTACGTGGGGGGTGTAAAATCGAATCGTGCGTATAGCTGATAGTTAAATAAACAATATCCTGCAGTATGGTTCTTTGAAACTGTTTTTCGATTTTTAATACAGAGCTATGTGTAGAAATATACAGTCTCCTGCACTTTAAAAGCCATTTTGAACAAATACATGTACGTGGGGGTTGTAAAAAAACTTATAAAAAATACTTATACAATTTTTCATAGGTATATGTTTAGATATGAAAAAAAATACAAATAAATTGTTTATAACAAAGCTTATTATTTAAAAATGTCCGTGAATAATTATATTTTATTTTTGTAAATTATACTAAAACATTCATGGACGGCTCATATGAATGTATTGTGTATTCGGGTATTGGCCGTAAGAGGAGTATAAGAAAGAAAATGGGCGTGTCTACGTTCACGCGTAAAAATGGCCTCTATGTGTTTCAAGTCGTATGTTCGAATTATTTTATAAGAATACTAAACACTACACTATATGTTTAATTATGTATTTTTTTATTGATTAATTGAATTTTTTTGCATTGTGAAGTTAATTAGTTAGCCTATTAATTTTAATGTTTATAGCAAACTATTAAAGAAGCTTGCAAAATAATCTACTTTACCGGAATTTATTTAAAATCTTTTGTAAATTTTGTGTATATTTACCAGATCGTGTAGACGTGCGACAACTTTTTTTATGCATATCTGCATCAAAAATGGCGGGAATGATAATGCATGATTCAGGCACTCACACACACATACATATACGCTTGCGGGCATTTATATATATTCATTTATATATACATTTATGATTATAAAATATATTTATAAAAAATACTCACCGTTGAACGGCACTTTTCTTTCTTGAGAGACGTTTTCCATTGAGCCGATAACGCTTGCGATCGCCATGGTTGATGTTCTTCCTCTCCTGCCAAGAATGCTGCCAAATTTGTTGATCTTGCACCATGATTATCAACAAAATACTTCCTTGTTATTGATGTTGTATCGAGTAGCACTTTGACTAACTTTAGTAAATTTGCTAAATGATACGTAATTGCGACTATTCACAAGGAGTGTCAAGACGCTAATGAGTCCTCGTGCTAATCGAAGCAATTAGGCGCGAAGTACATAAAAAATCACTAGCGATAAATGCTAGTACCGCGGGGGGAGGTAAATAGCGCCACCTTCTTTGTGTTTCCCTAATTTGATAATTTATGGTGGCGCTATTAGTCATGTGCTCATTGTTCTATATGTTGTAATCTTTATAGAACGTTTGGCTGTTCGTTTTGTTTCGCTGAGGTTAGTAAATATGTACAAATTATATGTGTTTTAATAATAAATGAAACAAATAATAATATAATTATATAAATAATAATATTTTATTTTACAGTTGCATAAATTATTTAAAATGGCCCCAAGAAGGAGTAAAAGCGGTGGTATTACGCGATTCCTCCGCGCCAAAGCGTACCGCCAGAAGAGATGGGGCAACGGGTCAGTAGATAGGCAAGAGAACGTGAGTGATATGCATATATACATATACATTCTTTTTTTTACACTTTTGTATATTGTTATGATTTTTTCTATAGAAATAAAATTTTACTTATTTCAGGAAGGAGCAACTAATGATAATGCGCTGAAGCAGAAGACTTGAGAGTATGGCTGGAGAGAAAAAGAGAGTTGAAGAAAGGATTGGAAAAGCGAAAAGAAGAAAAGTGTGGAGAAGTAGAGGTTTTGGAAGAAGAAATAACAGAAGAAGTGGTAAGAGCAGCAGAGATAGAAATGATAGTTGAGAGAATAAGATTTAGAATTAGAGAAAAGAATATAATAAAAGAATCAAATGTAAGAAAGTAATAAGAATAAATAAGCGTATACAATTTAAATTTATTTAATTATTTTATTTTATTAAATTTTTGTTAACTAGTTTGTAGAAAAAAAATTTTATTGTTCCTCCCATGCCCCCATCGTTTTCAGTATGGATACGAGACTGCCTCTGTCTGCGCGCGCCACCTATGTGAGAGCATAATCATCACATTTCGCTCTGTTTTATCGTCGATATTGATGTACATAGTACGACGCTTCGTTATTCTCCAATGTGCATTTTTCTGAACAAAATACGGCTTCGTATCACATTGTTTTTAGCCGAAATAAATTGTATGTTGTAGCTTATTTTCTTCTGCTCGTGGGGAAACTTTGTTTTTGCATGTAAATGTTCCTGATAATTTATTATAAATGGTTTCCCGTACAAGTTCGTTTGCTCGCTGAACTGTCGGTGCAGACGACGTTTTGGACCTAATTTTATTATCACTGGTTATAAGCTATAGAAAATTATTCAGCAATATATCTTAGTTTCCCCACGTGCAGAAGGGATTGAAGTTTTTTTTGATACGTTTGTTATTAATAAATAATTAATAACAAACTCACAGTTTGTTCAGAAAAAGTAGCATCCGGTCTGTTAGTTCCTGAGGGCGCTTTTGTCGGAGTATAGAGCACTCTTAATATAGTATATACGTAGAGGTGACGTCACGATGACGTAGTCCGCGGAGAACATTTATTCGGACGGGAGAAGAATTTTTGATTAGAAGAATTCGGGACCTCGAACTTTCACTTCACAAAATCTTTTGATAGAAGCCATTTCGCAAAATATAATCCTGAAGTGATTTTGTTAGTTTTATCCCAAGCTTTCATTTGAGTGCTCATAATTGAGAATTAAAGCTCTAAATGCGAAGAAAATCGTACACCAAGGTTCCAACAGGGCCAATTTAAAGTATATGGATGATTTTCACGAAAATGGACAAGCCTATGCATCCTGCCCAAAACCAACCATTTTAAACTTTTTTTAAGTCCGCCACCCAAAAAAAAAACTTTGTAATAAAGTTTTTTATAAGGTACAATACTTATTGAAACCTTCATATTAATTTTGTACAAATGGTTGCAGAAAAACAGGCCAAAATGTCATTGCCGTGGCATGTCTTTTCAGAGAGTTTTAGTAATAAAAGTGTTATTGGGTCTCTCACATTCAAAAAAACTCCAAAAGTGTTATGGGGTGTTTAAAATGAAGGTATTAACTAACATTTTATGCCACAAAAGCCCTCGTACAGACGATTTTTTCTCCTACCCTATCCCTATTACTTTAAAAACTAAATTTTCGTTTTTTGAATTTCCCGCCTATTTCCGGTCAGTGTCGACACCTATAGCGTTAGAAAAGCATCGGAGCTAATAATTTTAAATTTCTGTAGTTTGCATTTAAATTTGTTCGTAGAAGCTATAGCTCTCGAAATTTTTATAACGGTTTTATTCGCAACACTTTGCTGTTACTAAAAAAAGGACGTCGTTGCCGTGGCATACGATATTTCAAGGTAAGTTCAAGCTATACGTTACCTAAATAACTGAAAAATGTTGAAAATATGAATCTAAATAACGACCTAAAAGGAAATCTATATATATTATAATCGATCTCCACAGTATAACATTTAGTAGCTAAATGTCACTGCCGTGGATGTTATTGCCGTGGCATATTTTCGTATAAACAATTAATTACTGGTTTTATGTGTTGATTTGAAGTTTAAGGTAGTGCTTTCAGTTCTTAAAGGATATTGTTATAAGAATTATCATTTTAAATTGATTTCAGAGCAATTATAATTATAAATGAGAAATGGCACCGATTTTGCGAAAACGAAAGAAAGTTGTTGAAACGAAAGATGATTTACCTCCAAGAAAATCATATGGAAAGGTAAAGAAAAGAAGATCAAACACTGATATAAAAAAGCTAAAAAATGCTGAGCAAGAAAAATTACGTCGCTTAAAAATTAAAGAGGACCCTATTGCTTATGAGCAATATTTACAATCAGAAAGAATGCGTCATAAAAAAAGCTATCAATTAAATAACATTAAATTAACTGAACGCGAAATTCGTCAGAAAAGGAAGAAAAATAGAGAAGCACAGAGAGCATGTAGACAGCGTAAAAAAGAAGCATTACTCGCAGCGCCCGTTTGTCCAAACAACTTAGAAAACAACCAAATTTTAACTAAACAGGCTGTTACAGCACATAAAAAACAGAAAATAAATTTAACCAAGTGCTATAACACTAACAAAGAACTTCGACGTGTCAATACCTCACTAACATTGCAAGTAAAAGCAATGCAAAAACGAATTCGGAGAATCGACATAAAGAAAAGTAAAGAAAAGTTAAAAAAACGCAATGACTCATCGCCGATGCGTAAAGTTAATGAATTTTTAAAATCAATAAATTGTACAGTTACAGAAAAAGTAAAAGAGCAGTTGGTAATTTTTTAACTAATTTATACTGTATAAAAAAAGCGTATATTTATACTTGTTAAATTTAACATTTGTTTTAACAGTTTTTCAGTGAAGTGGTCAAGAGCCAAATTAAAAATAGTTACTATGAAAGTACAGATGTTACTTACAAACGAATAATTGAAAATACCTTATCTGGAGCAATTATTAGAAAATATAAATGTCTAGATCAAGTACGTAAAACTATAATCCCTCGAGTCAAGAAAACTCTTCCTAAAGTACGAAACAGTCTTATGGGCAAAGAAATAGAAAAATTTATTCTCGAAAACTCAAAAATTGACCCAAATAAAAAGAGTTATAAGAAAATAAATGGAGAAAAAATACAAATTCAGTATTTGAACGCATCATTACTGGATATGCATGTTCAGTTCTGCTCAGAAAGCTCTTATAGTGTTTCTTATGTAACATTCACTAGGTACTGTCCAAAGTTTTGTGTAGCTCCAAAGATTACAGAAAGAAACACCTGTGCTTGTTTTGAGCATGAAAATTTTTCTTTGCTAGTTGAAACGCTGCATTTTAACAAAGTGATCGAACACAACACGTGTGCTAAAGTTATTAATGCTTTAATTTGTGAAACTAGAGCTGAGCCATGCTTTGAAAGAACATGCTTAACGTGTAAAAAAAAGGAAATTGAATATAATTCAAATATTAATTTAGACAATATAGTTGTGTTTTCTAAATGGGTGACGAAAAAGGAAGAAAGATAGAGTGAGAAAACAAAACAAAAAATAGTAGTTACAATAACAAAAAAAATGAAAGAAAATGTTAATTTGAAAGAAGTTGTATCTATATTCAAAGAAACGCTTAAAACTATATTTGTACATGAATACAAAATTTTACATCAATATAGAGCAATTAAAAATCTAAAAGAAAATTTGAAAGAGAATGAGTGTTTGGTGCTCATAGGTTTTAGTGAGAACTATTCTTGTAAATACGGAACTGTAGTTCAGGCTGTACATTTTGATGCTAGTCGAACACAAATCACACTTCACACTGGCATGATATATTCTTGCTACAGTAGCCAGGGATTTGGTACATTATCTCCGTCTCTTCGTCATGATGCAAGTGCAGTTATAGCACATTTAGATAAAATACTAACTCATTTCATCCTGCAAAATACAATGATCAATACAATACATTTCCTAAGCGATAGCTCCAGTACACAGTATAGAAATAGAAAAATGTTCTACCTCATAACACAATTCATTCCTTCAATTTACCATCAAATTGAAAAGATTTCGTACAACTTTTCTATAAATGGCCATGGTAAAGGGCCTGCCGATGGAATTGGACCTGTCATAAAAAGAACCGCTGATGATGCAATTAAACATGGTCAAGACCTCACCAACTTTGAAGATGTTTTTGATACCCTAAAAAATAAAATAAAAACAATATTTATTGCACCAGTAATGTTATCAGATATTGAAAGAATTGATGAGTTACTACCTAAACAAGTAAAGGGTTTCATTGGCGCAATGTCAATACAACAATATACCTGGACTAGAGAATACTCTCAAACAGTTAAATTTAATTGTATGAGCTGTTTTGATTGCTCACTTGGAGTTACTTGCATTCATTTTGGTAAAGGATATCTTGATTATCAAGCTTCAAACGAGGAAGTACCTGTAAAACAACGCAACACAGTTAATGCTAAGACTTCCAGAATTCAGGTTGGCTGGTAAGCAAATCGTATATTATTTACTTTTATGAAACACTTTTTATTTAACTTAAATCTAATGTCTACTACTAATTTATGTCTCTTTTTCAAAAATAAATTTCTATAGTTTAAAGAAGAAATTTCACAGTGATGATAAAGACTCTTCATCGAGTCCAAAAAAAATTGCCTTGGCTTCTCCTTTAAAACAAAAGCAAAAAGAATTTTCCGGGAGAACATCAAGGTTTATTATTTATCTAAAACATCTTAAATTTAAAAAAATCAAAGCTTATAATAAACTATTTTTATAGGCCACGAAAGATTCCAGCTAAATTTTCTGAGTATGAATTGTAAGTATGAAAATCAGTGATACTAGAAGAGATATTTAAATTTAATCATTTATTTTGTTATTTATATTATTTTTTAAAGAAAAGTACATAATGAATATGAATCTAAAAATGTTAAAACTAAAAGAAAAAGTTATATGTTATGTGTAAACCTTAACATAATTATTTTATTCAAAAATTAAATTAATTATACTCTAATATACATAAAATAAAGTTTTATTTTCTATTTTAAATAAATATCCACTTATTACATACTTAACTTGTAAATGAAGAGCAAAAGGTAAGTATTTTTTTTCGTAGCGATTTCTCCAACAGCTATCATTTCCGTGGCGCCACCAAACAGTAATTTGCACACTAAAAATTGTCTATGATACTTGTAGTTGTTTCCGAATAATATGTGTTTTCTTACACCTCAAATGATAAAAAGCCATTATCAGTGATCCCCGGAACGCTAACTTTTTTTTAACAAATCTGCTCGTCGAAATTGTCCGTTTTCGTGAAAATCACCCATATATGGTCTTGCTAGCGCCCGACGGTGGCGTACGTACTAAAGTACCTTATACTTGCCATCGTGGCGCTACCGCGCCCCTTAATATTTTTTTTCTTGTTATGATCTATGTAGAATGATCTTTCGTTGTTAAAGTTTTATTGCATCGCTTGATTTGAGTAATTCTATTATTTTGTAGGAATTAAATCTTGTTCGTTTTTGTTTTATTAAGGATGAATGGTATGAAAGTTGCGACGGAGAATCCGTCGTTGAAAAGCTGAGTGACTCTCCTGCAGGCACCCGAAACCGAGCAGAAGAATATACTCTAATGGCAACGGGTGCTTACAGGAGAAAACAGCTGAGCCGTAGCCAGGCGCCGGTACTGAGCCGCGCCGTAGGAGAGAGAGAGAGAGGGAGAGCGCACGAGAGTAGCAGCCAGCCGAGTCGCCGCCGTGACGTCACGGCCGTCGAGCAGCAAGAGAGCGCGCGAGGAGTGGGAGCGCCGCTGACTACTACACGCGGCCGCGCGCGGCGCGCAGAGCCAGCAGGCGCACCGCTGGGCCGCAGCCGCCGCCACGACACCGCCGAAGAGCACGAGGCGACGGCGAACATAGCCAGCGCATGGCGCTACAGCGAGCGGCGCGACGAGCGGCTGAGCCGCGTATACTATAGCAAGCGCGTGCGTATGTGTGTGTGTGAGCGCGCGCAGCACGACGCGTGCCGAAGAGTATGTGAGTGCGAAAGAGACGGCACGATGCCGCCGCGGAACACGAAAGAGTGGAGGCTATCGAGCCTCGTGTGTAACGCGAAATGTTATTGGCGGTCGGAGTGGAGGCGCCAGGGCTCTCCACAACGGCAGTAAGCGAGGGAGTGTGCCGAAGCCAGAGCGTGAGTGAGGAGAAAATAAAGACGAGAAATTTGTAAATTGCCGCGGCCGATCACGTGACGACTGTACATTGATGCGAGCGTGTATGTGTGAGATCGCGAGGTAGAGCGCCGAGGCAAGTGAGCGAACAGGCAGTACCGAGCCAACCTCCTAGTGAGTAGCCTCGAGCATTCAGAGTTTTTCCAGAGTTTTTGAGAGTTTTCGTCCAGCAGCCTTTGTTCACCCGCGCACAACCGCGTCTCGCCTGTATTCGTGTCGTCGTTTTACAGAGTACGAGACAACGGCCGTACGAGGAAGACTGCGAACAGCGAGTGTAGTAAAAGTAATAAAGAAAATCCAATTACAATTTTAAGTGTTCAAATTCTTATATCAAAAATTACCGGCTCAAACGACCCGTGAGATAAAGAGCCTTAGCCGAGGCCCGAGCCTGTGAGTGAGCCATCCGTGTCGCGTCAAGGCGCCCGCACACCCGGAAAAATAATAGACGCGACCTGTAGCTCGACTCAGGACCGCGGAGGGGAAGGCCCACGCGCGAGCGCGAAAAACTCCCCGGGAGACGCACCGACGTGCCTCTCTCCTCTCGCCGCCGCAGCCACCTGCCCCGCCGTGTCACAAAGTTTATTTCGATATTTATTTATATATTGTTTATATAATATATATATTTATTAACGAGTGTATTTTTATAGCTAAGATAATATTATTTTTCTTTAGAGTTCAAAGGAAGCGTTTTTTTATGTGAGTTGTTGTTGATTTTGAAATTGATTAACTGATCTAGTTACCGTGAATTTTTTTGTTATGTTTCCCCTTTTTTTCACTCATGACTAATAATTTTTTTCTTGTTTACTACTGTTATTAGAGGTTTAATTTTAAACTCTTTTACTCGCTCTCTGCGCTTATTGCCATGTGAAGGTCTTAAGGAAAAATTCTTTAAGGAAGAATTAGAGAATAGATATTGATAGCTGAAGATTTTTCTATTATTAATAACGGAAATTTCCTTTTTTTCAATTCAAACAAAAATATTATATGGTTTTTTTTGTTATATATTAAAATTTACAAAATTTGACTTAATCTAGGATATTATTTTCTTTTACTATTGAATATTATGTAGAAGGGAATATTTATTTGTTTCATTAACTAATTAGAGTGAAGACCCTTTCGTTTGTGAAACAGTAAATGGTACAAAAAGCTGTAATTATTTACCCATTTTTCCTACCTTTTGCCTCGGGGAGATTTATAAATTCTACATCAACTCTGCTAACATCTACGAGGAATACAATCACATAGATTGAGTGGAATACTCATTCCTACATTTATTTAAGTGGTATATTGTTTAACTAGAAGAACCGTTTAACCCGAGAATGAATTTTTAATAGTACATGCATTTTTTTTTAATTCTATTTTTCGTAATGATGAGAAAATTATCCTAGTGAATGCATTGAGGAGCTATTGTATTCCATTTCTTCTGATATAATATTCACTTAGAAAATAACTTTATGATTCTTTTGATTAGAATTTTCTTTTGATGCATTATGGACTTGATAAATTATTAATCCAGTGGTACTAATTCGAAATCTCAACCCAAGATTGGATACATGAATTCTATCAATAGCAAAAATTTACTTACTATATGTTTTTATTGATATAGATATTTTTACTTTATTCAAAAGTTTAACTATCGTAATGCTTTGACAACAATCAGTTCAAAATGCTTAAATAATGTATAATAAAAGTTTTTTTTTCTGAGTCAAGAATAAAAATGATGAAAGCAATGCGTAACAGTAAATTTACACAAATTTAAATTAGAATCTGAAAATAAAGCAGAGTTAAAACACGCAGGCAGTGCATAATAAAGTTTTTATATAAAATCGGGTAAAATGCTAAACTAATGCGTAATAGAGAGTTCAATTAAAATTGAGTTAAACGCGAAAATACTAATTAAATAATTGTTCTCTTACAAACCTTGAGTTAAGTATAAAGGCAATTTGTAACAGAATTCTTACGCAAAAATCTAATCAAAAGCAACAATAAAATAATGCATAATAGAATTTCGCAAAACTCAAAACATGCATAAACGAAACTGAGGCTAAATTAAATTAAAACGCATAAACGGTACATACTAAAGTTCTTGGGCAAAATCGAGTAAACTGATAAAACCAGCGCATAACAAAAATGTCAATCAATATTAAGTAAGAAGCGCAATGCACGTGTAGTAGTATATATATATTTTTTTTTGTACAACTGAGTTGAAGCATGGAATCATGAATACTAGAGAAGAAACATAGAGAAGGAAGAAAACTGCAGAGAAAAATCAAATAAACATGCACGATCTGCGCGTATTAACTATTTTAGAGTAAATTAAATGAAACGCGGAAGAAATGCGTAATATATATTTAAAGCAAAGTAGTGTCGATATTTAAAAGCGATGAGTAATAGTGAATAAAAATGTTTCTGACAAAGTCTGATGATTTTTGATACAGGTAAAATAATATTACATGTAATTTATTTTCAAATGAATGAATAATATTTGTATAAAGTACGGAGAATAATGCTGTATTTTATAAGCATTATAGAGTCATTCAAATTAGCAAAGCTAAAAAAAATAAGCTTCAATATTCTTTATTTAATCGGGAAATTTACAAGAATCTCTGATGGCTTTTATTATCTTTTGTTATGACATCTTTATGTTAATTTTATAAGATAAGTAAATTGATATGACATTAACTTTAAACAACAAAGACAACAAATCGCAATGCTATATTTTTGTTGTAGTGATTTACTAATTTTTAAATTCAGACACTTTATTAAAAATCAAGGTTGAAGAGTTCAACAATTTATAATTTTTAATTGGGTTTGGATAAATCATTCATGGTTCAAAAAGAATTCGCGATCAAAAATTTGTCAAACAATGAATATTGAGTTTATAATCTTTCGTAAATTCAATATTCAGCTTTAATTCGTACGATAATTATTGTTTAAACAACTTTCACTGGCTTAGTATATTTATTTTTTTTATTTTTATATTAAAACGCATTCAATATGACCCAAATAATTCAGATAGTCGCTTTTTTTCAGACATTCTCATCTTTTTCGCAATCCAGGCTGTTTTATAACGTTAAAACTAAATCAGCAATAATCATTAATTAACTTATAAGCTAGGCATGCTCAAATTTTCGAAAACATCTGTTAAATATGCGTAATCTGTATGTATTCCCTCCTTGAATGTAAGTCTCTTTAAAGTGAATCATTACTATAACGTATTTAAAAACACGGCACTTTTATATAGTGCCGGAAAACGTATTTTCATTAAGGGGTTATGACAGTGTTAAAATTTTGAAAATATCCATTTTTTTTCTTCACTTTTTTCACAGTTAGTAGTCCGTAGAATATTGACCTTAAAACCGTTTTTTGCTAAAAAAATTTGCCTCGAAGATATCGACAAAAAACTGATAAATCTGTTTTAAAGTAAATTTTTTAAAAATCGTGATTTTTAAATATTTTAATTAGGCGAAACTTGTGGAAAGGATTGTTCTACCACACTTTTTACAGAGTAATTTCATGAGAAATCTTACTGAAAATACGACTTAAAAACCGTTTTACAAACCGTTTTTTTCTCAAGAGTTATGACTTTATTTCCGTAAAATAAATAAAATCCGTAAAATTAATTTTTCTATGTGTCATTTTATGTTACTAAACTCAATGTGTTAAAGTAAAGGCATTCAACAAATTTGAATTTGCCACTCGAACAGGTTGTGGCTCACAGCGTCCAGTCGAGAATGAAGATTACTGTTTGATTGGTATAGTAGAATTTTCTATAAAACAGCAGAAAGCAGCTAAACAGCTGTTTTTCATTCAATAAGACACTAGATCAGTGCAGTTAGTCTGCTAGCTGCTGTAACAATGTTTATAACCTCAATGGTGTTGTAAAAGTGCAAGAGCTTCTGCAGAGTACAACCATTATTCAGATAAGTATTGGAAACTAATTTGTAATAATTGTGTTCATAATGAGCTTTTTCTTTGTTGGTTTATTTTTTGCTTTTAGGTGTACGGGTGCAAGCCAGCAAGATGGGAGTTTATAATGACTGTCTGGAGTATTATTTGGCATACTTTTTAACATATTGAAGTCTATTTAATAATGGTAAATATTGCATGTAACTGTAATTTATAAACATTACTTGATTATGAATAGCTAACGATCATTTTTATTTTATTTTCAGCTTCTAAATGCTATTATCATACAGCATGATAGGCGCGTACCACCAAATATACTTAATTTTAAGTATATTTGAGTACCAAAAGCAAATCAAGGTATGCCAGATAGTTTCTGTAAGTATAGCTGAGTTCATTTGTATGATTTACATAATAAACTTTAAATGCCTTTTACTCAAATTTAGTTTTTTCATGCTTTTTGTGTACTTGCCGCAGCTTTCTGAAGGAACCGTACCATCAATCCTGATGAACCAAAGTGGAAAACCTTCCTTATGAGTATGGTCACAAACTAAGCGGAGCAGAATTGGCAAACATAAGTTCAAAGTGAATGTTACGTATGTTTACATATGTAACATTCACTATAATTACTAATATTGTAAATATATGTTTAATCAATTACATTAATTTTGTGTTTTTCTAGAATCTGTTCCGTTTAGTCTGTGACCAGACTCATAAGGAAGATTTGGCACTTTGATTCATCAGGATTGATGGTACGGTTCCATCAGAAACATGCGGCAAGCAAACAAAAGTGATGAAAATGATGTTTTTTGGTAAGTAAATACCTTTAATTGTTGTTAAATGTTATACTCACTTAATGCATATTTTTAATGCATAAAAGTGACGTATAATACTTATATTTGAAAGGAAAAATTTAGTTTTTGGAGCATCTATATATATTACTTTTCTACAGCACTAATAATTTTTCTTTTTTTTTTCAGGTTTTAACACTGTCATAACCCCTTAAGTTTAAATTAAGCTTTTTTTTGTAATGTCTGGGTATGCAGCACATTTTTGTAAACTTTTATTAAATACGGGAAATCTGTACGTATTTCCTTTATTAAATATAAGTCTTTTGAACGTGAATAAAAAACTAGAATTTATTGAAACATTTGTCTTTACCCATGAAAGCCAGATATATTTTTAATTTAATTTACGTGTTTTTATAAAATTAAATGTATGCTAATTTGAAAGACACAAGTAAATTCTAGCGTATGATCGGCGTTTAATTTAAATAAGTCTATAATATTTTACAGTGATAATAAGTAATATTTTATTATTGTTGAATATTGTATAAATATTATACTCTTTGCTTGTTGTTCTATGAATTAATACTGGTCGCGCCATCTGTTGTATATATATGATTTTGTACATCGAGACAAGCGCGACTCCGAAAACGCGAATACGCGAGTATGTAAACACACATATACAGATACACACTATAGAGAAGAGCGCTCGCATATACTGTACTCGCGCTCATTCTCTCTCTCGCTTGTAAGTCTCGGAAGGAGACAGTCGTGTCCCACGACACATCACACATTGTAATAAAGTTACTTATTATTAAAAACAATCTCACTAATTTTCCACCACTCCAACATGGTAGCAGAGCGTGGTTGGAAATTTTTTATGCCGTTCTGTGACTTTTTTTTAAAAAAGTGCAGTAAGACATATTAAAATGTGCTAGTGAGGTGTGAGAGCCACGTGGAAAATACAAAAGTGTTCCAGTGAAAAATAATTGAACTAAGAAGAGTTCAAAAAGAAATATAAGTGAAAATAACAAATAAAAGTAGTCTAGAAGAGACTGATAAAAACATTTTTGTGAAAAATTGAAAAAAAAAGTGTGATGCGAAGAGATTACGGTCGGCACACATAAAACGTGTTTAAGTGACGTGATAGAGCACATGGAAAATTTTATGAATTTGCACAAATAATTAATGATCGAAGAAAATAAGGAAACACTAAGTAAAAAAATTAGAAAAACAATTTTGAGAAAAGTTATAAAAATAACCAAAGAAGTTTGTATTTTGAGAAATGAAATTTACACAAAAATAAGTGAATACGAAATGGCTCAAGCAAAAGTTGAAGATATAATTATACCAATTTTTGACGGTATAAATTATACCAGTTGGAAAACAAGATTAATGATCTTGCTTGAATATAAAGAATGTCAAGAGCAAATAAAAAGAGAAAGAATTGCCTCAGACACAGAAGCTGATTGGAAGAAAAAAGATCTCAAAGCGCGTGCAATTATAACAAGTGTGTTACGTTACAACTTTTCGCGGCTCGATTCGATCAGTGATTAACAAATTACTGCTCGAATCGCGGCTCCGAACAGTTGGCACGCTAGAAGATAGCCGCAGAACTCAAGGACACAAAAGTATCTTGTGTCAGGAATTCTGCGACTGTCAGCAACTTCCCCGCCGTCGGCAATGGTCGACACGTGCGCTGCTGACGCTGCGCTCTCTCGACGACGCGGTCGCCAAGGCCCATAGAAATCTATGGGTAAGACAGAGAAAGTCGAGAGAGAGCGCGGCGGAGGAGAGCGCGTTAATTAAGAGAGGGGAGGCCCAAAAGTGCCTCCCCCAGAGCAATTAGGAGAAGCGACGCGACACACTCTAGAGAACGGCCGAGCTGCCCACTCCAGATCTCTCTGTCATCTAGATTATTTTGCATTCAAAGTTTATTCTAATCATTTTCTAAAGCTTTCGTACCACTTTAAGTGTCCCAGGTTTTTTTGTGTTTACCTCTCTCGTTCTTTTCGGAGTAATAAAGATCGCGAGATTTAGGAAAAAAAACGGTGTTATTATTCATTTTATTTGGTGTGTGTATCGTCTCTCGTCCACTGGTCCCCCCGAGTCCCTCACCAGGTCGCCGTGTCCGAGTTCCCATCTACAGGGTATTCTGCCAATTCACCGAGACGATAAGGTAAGAACTAAAATATAACTCAATTTAAGGTATTCAAGACGCAAGGTAGTAAAAGTGACGTGTCGTCTGAGCGGCACGCGCGGAAAACGATACGTCCCCTCCGCGTTGTTTACTCGCGCTAGTTTTCAGCGTATGCATTTTTAGTTTATTATAATTAATCAATTTAGTTCACGGAAGAATAAAATTCGTTTCTATCTTCCCGTGACAATTGGAGGTCCCACCGAGATTTAAAATTAACAATCACTTTACGACTTGGCGTCTTTGAAATTTTAAAGTTTTAAGTTTTTTTTACTAACTACTCCCAATAGCGCAAAGGTCTAGAAATAGGAAAAAGAAAAGTGTAGCACCCTCAGCATTGAAGGGTTAGTATAGGGTTTAGTCTAGGGAAAATTCCACGCAAAAAAAAAACAAAAGTGAATTTTTACGCGACACCGCCACGAAAAGCACGACGCGCATTTTCGAACCGACGCGACGCGCGCCAAAGGAAAATGGCCGTGCGTGCATGATTTTCCGCACGAGCGCAACGGCAACAGGCCCACGGCCGTGACGTCACGCGCCATTAGAAGAGAACGCCGAATTTTCGACACTCTCTCTCTCTCCCTCTCTCTCTTCATCCCCAACACCCACGCCGCAGGGCGCACGCTTGCCACCTTTGGGACACCTTCAAGTCAACTTGAAGGCATCCTGAACGCGCAGTACAGCTAACAGTGGCACGGTAAAAAAATTTTAAATTCATCATATTTAAAATCAACCAAAATACAATCAAAGAGTAGACAAAAGACAATTTTGATTTTTTTATTTAATTTACAAAGACAAATTCGATTCGCAAGGTTAATTTCTTATTCAAAGACAATAATTATTTTTTCTTCCTTTCTCACACAAAGATTTTTTCTAGATATTTTTCCTTTTTTTTTTTAAAGCCAGCTTTAATAAAACAATTTGATTTTTTTTCCTTTTTTTGAAACTGACGCACTAATCTTTTGGAGTATCAACACTCACGATAACCGTTGGAAGTTTAACAGTTTGCACTTCCAACGGTTTTGAACCAAACACACGAATCACAAAACCGAGCATCTGACACAGAATAGTTTAGAATCAGGATAACAACTTCACATCTTAGGGTCTAAAACACACCCATAAAAAGCGAGACACTTGCACAGACGGTGTGCACAAAAAACAACACTTTACATCACATTCAAGCTTTTCAAAGCGCACACTTGACCCCCAAGCATCGCCTCTGAACCAGAACTGGACGAACATTGACCAGATAGATTACATGCAAAAATTGGCACTTGTAATCCGCTAATTGCCAATCCATCGAGTCCAAAAAGAGCAATTTGAAAGGTCGACACTCAATTCAAGAGTCGAACTCTATCAAATTGCTCCAAACCCAAAGTATGGCAAAACACGCCATCAAATAGATACAAGTCAAATGTCAAAGCCCAATATTCGGTCACAAACTCACTCACGGAAACAAAACTACACTTGAGAGACTTAATCAAAATTCACACACACAAGAGTCGAACCAGAGCACAAGAGTCGAAGCATCACTTAAAGTATTGTCACTCAATTTGTCGAGATATCCACAACAACTCACTCCACTAAAGGTCCATATCTTCCTTTCTTCCCGTCAGCCCACTAAACTCATAACTTGTTTATTTTAGACACTACCTAACTTTATCACACTATTCCACATTGGCTCGACTCATAAACGCACTACACTTAGCCACACCACTAAACAATAGCAACAATCACTCCTGACTGCACCAGGCCCATTCAAAAGCTACAACGCTCCAAATTGAACTGGATCGTGCCCCAGAACTCGCACTCCGAGTTAACTCCCCAGTGCGACAGGGAACGCCAAAGTCCCCCTCGAGCGAAACCCTCAGACTTGGAGAAAATCCACTCGAGTCCTGAAAACAAAGAAAAGGCAAACCTTTTAACAAAGCACCGATGCTTTGAATAAAAAATAAGATCATTTAACAAAACATATATATAAAGCAACTTATCTGACTCAACAGCAACAATAGGCCAAGGTAACATACAAGTTTCCCAGCAGCACAGTGGACCTGGACCAATAAAATTCACTCCTCAGGGTAGCTGATTGTCCACAGCTGCTCCTGAGTACGGGTTTCAACCCCGTAGCAACAATTTTAATAATTTTTCGCGACGACAAAGTCGAGACAACGCGAGCCCCGAGAGGTTATATGTATACACTATATCAATGCAACGTCGATAACTGCCGAACTGTAGAGAGACTTACCGACGCCACGGACTGAGC
Organism: Philotrypesis tridentata; assembly: GCA_018906965.1. NCBI lineage: Eukaryota > Metazoa > Arthropoda > Insecta > Hymenoptera > Pteromalidae > Philotrypesis > Philotrypesis tridentata. The sequence goes on along the minus strand of JACCIB010001591.1, from coordinate 2,715 downwards.
GCGCGCGCGCACTTTCGGAACTAGAGCGCTAGTGACAAGCACTAGCGCCACTGCCGCAGCCACCTTGACACCAAGCGCGCGAACATTCAAAAAACGACCAAGCGCACTTTACAGTTTTACATGGATATGAACAATTTTAACAGACGAAATAATTTATAAAGATCAGCAGCAATAATTAAATTAATTTATGAACAATAAATTAATTTAATTTCTTATAAATTTTGTTTAATTTTTAATTTTTTAATTTTGTTTAATTTTGTTTTCTTATAAATTTTGTTGTATAATTTCGTTTATGGATTGATTTAATTAAATTGATTTATGAACAATAAATTAACTTAACTTCAATGAATTTAATACGAACATTATTCTTTTTCTCTCTTTAAATTTTTTTTTTCTCAAAATTCAAATCAACAATCGTTCACACACCTATCACCTTCATTCGCGGTAAACACCTGTAAACTAATTGAATTTTTTTTTTCCCCCTCATTCAAGACAATAAATAACATTTATTTTCCTTTTAGTTTTTTTGAAATTTTCTCTCTCTTCAACGAAGAATTTTTTTATTTTTTCCCCCCTTTTTGCAACGTCTCGACATTGCTCCAACCCACACCCGCAAACAAACAACAAAGCACTCAACACTGAAATAGTAATAATTATAACAATACTGAACAACAATCATAATAAGATCCAGGTAACCTTTATAGTAAATTTAAACAATAATAACAACCACATATGCTCAAACATTATACATCATTAATAATTATAAATAATTTTATATCGCCCTTACAGATATAATCACATAATAAAGCAGTTTGAAGCGTTTCCTGCAAAAACCCAGTTGCAAATAAATAAATTTTTCAACATAATCAAATTCAATACGAGACCCGCAATAAAATTTTTTTTATTAAAAATATAAAATCAAAATTTACCCCCATCAATTTTAACTACCAAATTCATCCCATCTAAAATCAAATTTTTTTTCTTTCTTTCTTTCCCTAAAATAAAACAACCCACCACCCCGATTTGAAATCTTTCTACTACGGCTTCACCGTGGTTTTCGTCAAGAGAGGCACAGCAACAATAAACCAATTATCAACATAGTGAAGATCAGATCATAGTCAAGGAACACAGAATATACTCAAGAAAACCAGATCATAGGCAAGAAAACCCAGGATATAATCAAATCAACAAAACTTTACCAATAAACAACATTAACAAGGAATCAGACACAACAAGCTTCAGCACCAACAACTGAGCAACAACGCAGAAAACAAAACAATTTTCAATAAATTCAAAGCGAGGCTTCAACAACAAAGACAGAAATACGGGTCACATTCAAAAAAGATCAAAATAGTCCAAGTCAATTTTTCGAAAAAGTGACAATGCCGAATAATACAGGAGATGCCTCAAGCGCACAAAATCTGTCCGCAGCGGACAGTGCACTCATCAGATCCCTAAGTGACTCATTTGCATTCATGAACTGCATATCAACAATACCCTCTTTCGATGGCAAAACCCCACCTTTAAGGGTATACATCCAGGACTTACGCAATGCTAACCAATTAGCACCTCAAGGCGTAAGAAATCAATTTATGAATACGGTCCTACAAAAACTAACAGGAGCAGCAAAGAAATCCTTGAACAACAAGAAATTTGACAACATAAATGACCTCATCACTCATCTAAAACAGAGATTTGGACCAGGACGAGACTTCAGCTATTATGATAACAAAATACTGAACTTAAGAATGCGCCAACAAGACACAGTCGGAGACTTCTACGATGAACTCAACGTGCTACTCACTAGTGCAGAAAAAGCACTCCAAGAGCAGGAAGGCGAAAATTATCACGAGTCCATGATCATACCAACGCAAAGAAGAGCGAAAGACATCTTCATAAAAGGACTACCACCTTGGCTATCACCCAAGTAGACGCCTATAAGCCAAGAACACTGCTTGACGCATACAAAGAAGCAGTCACAATAGAGTCACGAATGGAAGCAAAAAATCATACCAGATGAACGACAATATAGATCAAGAAGAGGAGAAGACCAAGATAATACAATGCCGAACAACCCCTTCGCACATCCTTTCAATTTCATAGGGTGCATTGAAGAAGAAGGCGACGATATCGAAGAACAACCACAACAAGAAGAAAACGTAGACGAATATATAGCTTACGTCAACGGAATGGCTAATCAACAAAAATACTATGCCAATCAACAGGCAAACAATCAACAACAACCACCAACTCAACAGTCAAATTACCAAAACCACAATACAAACAAAAATCCAAACTACCGAGGCAAAACGTACAACAACAATTACAACAAAAATGGACAAAATGGACAAAACAATACGCAAGGCAACAATTGGGCAGCATGGAACAGTCAAGGCAACAGAGGCTACCCAAAAGTCCTATTCAACCCAATAACAGGACAATTTTTCACACACAACTCTTCAAAACCAGATCAAAGAAATCCTCAACCACAGCAAAATTGGCGTCAAAACACCAATCAACAAAACAGCAACCAACCACAAAATAATTTAAACTACCAGATGGCTCGCCAATATCAAACCCTGGCGAGCCAGAACACGCTGCCATATCCATACGGAATGATGACACCCATGATGCCAATGCCACCCATGCAAGGAATGCAACAAATGCCGATGTATCCAATGCCGCTGATGTATGGACCACCGCAACCACAAAATC
>JACCIB010001590.1:0-28133 GCA_018906965.1 Philotrypesis tridentata | reverse complement strand
TAATGCAACATATCCAGTGTTGAATAACTGATGAACAAAAAAAAAAAAAAAAAAAAAAAAACAACTCAAAGTCACTACGAAATCCAGTATTATCAAATGTAATAGACCCTGTTAAGCCTCTTACTTCAACCTAGTCGAAATTCATGAATTAAATAAATAAAATACAATTTGCAGACCTTATGATTAGATCTTTCATGATATAAGAGAATAATATTCGTTGTTAATGCCCTATTAACTCACTAAACCTATAAATTATTTTGGAATGTATCCTCTCCTACATCACTTACAATCCATATGCATCAAAATATTTATATTTTAATGATACGTAAACTGATAAGCTTTCCATTGATAATTATACTGCAATAAATTGCTGCTAGTCAGAAAATTGTAAAGATCTATATTCCCCCTTAAAATCCAATATTTTTGGAACATTGCCTCACTGTTGCTTTCCAAGGATCGAAAGATTCAGGAATATTGCAACTGCCCACAACAATACTGTTACAACCTTTAAGCAACATTGCCACACAGCGCTATGTCCGCTATTTCATTGACTTGAAAGTCGAGTTGCCTTGAAAAATGAGACTGCAATATTTGAGCAAGATTGCCATAAAATTACTAAATGTTGGTACAACCTTGTAAGAGAGTAAAAAAGTGATTCACTCTGGCGAGATTTTTGAACAGCAACATTGCTAAAGCCTTAAGCAAATATTAATTTTATGCTTGTTTAGGATATGTACATTTCAAGATTTGAAACATAATATCGTCTATAACATCTAATATTTTTGGAACATTGCCTCAACGTTACTTTCTAAGGTCGAAAGATTAAGGAATATTGCAAACGCCCACAGCACTACTGTTACAACCTTTAAGCAATATTGCCGCACAGCGCTATATCCGCTTTTTCATTGCCTTGGAAGTAGAGTTGCCTTGAAAAACGAGATTGCAATATTGAGCAACACTGCCATAACATTACTAAATGTTGGTACAACTTTGTAGGAGAGTAAAAAAAGTGATTTCTTAAAAAATAACTCTAATTAACTCTTCGAGCAATTATTTATATATTATTCTGTCAACGTTTCGGACCAGTTTGGCTCCTCTTCGGGGCTAATCCCCCTAATAAAAAGTCATGACCGGATGTTTTGAAGCCGCTGAAGATGAAGAATCACGCGGCTGCCGATGTGATTCTCAGACGCGCGTGCTTCACTTTTCTTCAACTTTCTAACAATGTTTTTGATCTTGTAATTAACGTATTGCAATCGGATTTTTTACGTTTTACATAGTTTCTTAATCAAGGAATCTCATACAAGCATTTATTTTCATAAATTTATTATTTAAATAGTTGATATAAACGTTGCAAGTTGGCGTCGTGTCCCGTACATTATACACGGCCAAGCGGCAAGCCACTTGTAAGTCAACTTATTAAAAAATATAAAAAATTGTTTAAAAAATAATTTTAAGTTATTTTATTCAAAAAAGTTAAAAATTAAATTTTTTATTTGGGGATAGGGTCTGTGTACGTTGCAAGCCCTCAATCCCATAGGAATATTACCTAAGGGTTGCATTCACGGATTCCCAGGATTCGGAAATATTGCATGAAGGTTGCAGGACATAAATGAAACCCTCAAGCAATATTGCTGCGTACGACAATGTCCCTTTTTATATTGCAAAAGTAAAAAAAGTTAAAAAAAAGTTAAAAAAAAATTGTTTTCTTGTCGGGATTTGAACCAAGCATCTTTTACTCACTGGATTCGCTCGTTATCCACTGAGCTATTGTTTCGTTCTTGTCAAATAATTTTGATCCTAGGTTATATTTTGAAGGCCCTTGTTTGTCTTACGTTTTAACCTACACATTATTTCGATGACAAGAACAAATCAATAGCTCAATGGATAACGAGCGAGTCTAGTGAGTAAAAGGTGTTCGATTCAAATTCCGGCCAGGGAAAATTTTTTTTAACTTTTTTTCTGATTTTCCATGTTTTTGGCGCAATACAAAAACGGACATTGTCGTATGCAGCAATATTGTTTTAGGATTTCATAATCCGTGAATGCAACATTCAGGCAAGATTCCAGAGGGATTGGCTACACGAAGATATTTGAAATAAAAAAAAGTAATAAATGCTGCGACAGTATTCTGTCGAATTTAGGAACGATTACCGTGGTTGGGCAACTTGAGCCACTTTTGCAGAATAAAAAGGGACATTGCCGTAGGCAGCAATATTGCTTGAGGGTTTCATTTAGGTTCCGCAACCTTCATGCAATATTTCCGAATCCTGGGAATCCGTGAATGCAACTCTTAGGCAATATTCCTGTAGAATTGAGTGTTATATTGGGCTATTCAAAAATCTTACCAGGGTAAATCACTTTTTTTACTCTCCTACAAAGTTGTACCAACATTTAGTAATTTTATGGCAATCTTGCTCAAATATTGCAATCTCGTTGTTCAAGGCAACTCTACTTTCAAGGCAATGAAAAAGCGGACATAGCGCTGTGTGACAATATTGTTTAATGGTTGTAACAGTATTACTGTGGGTAATTGCAATATTCCTTAATCTTTCGACCTTAGAAAGCAACGTTGAAGCAATATTCCAAAAATATTGGATGTTACTGGGGACAGGTATATAGATGCCTTAATTTGCAGTATTGTATGAATATTGCACCAACACAAAACTATATTTTTTGTTAATATCGCTGTAGAACAATGTTCAAAATCATTATTTGAGCGAATAGCCACAACATTAATCAATATTCTCATTACCTTACTTCATGATTCGATATAATTATTTATTTTTATAAATAATTTAAGAAATTCCAGCATACTTGCAACATTGTTCAGCTGTTCACAAATATGTAGGTACTATATATTCAAGGTTGTAACGAGAGGTTAGGCGGCGATATTCAAATATCGCGCGCGCTCGTTTGGTCGCACGATGCGGACGACACAGCAGGCGTCGCTGCTGTGTATCGGTGAGGGACGCGCGGGAGGAGTGTGTAGGGAAGACACGCGCGCGTCGTTCGGTAGATACGACTTACCCGTGCTGGCGCGTAGATCGGTAGTGTTAACACGAACACCTATTTTTCCCGTAACCGCCGAGGTGCCCGAGGTTTATCAGCGAACAACGGTGACAGAAGTTTCGTCGATCCTCCAACTCCACCGGTAGCGAGAGAAGGAGCATCCTCTTCGTCGCAAGGATCGAGGGAAACCGAGCAGGCCTGTTCGTGCGTTCAGGGTTGGGAAAATGGTGAATTATTCCAATCACAATTCACGATTCACCAAGTGAATTGTGAATTGTACGACAAACAATTCACGATTCACCAAGTGAATTGTGAATTGTACGACAAACAATTCACGATTCACCAAGTGAATTGTGAATCGTACGACAAACAATTCACGATTCACCAAGTGAATTGTGAATCGTACGACAAACAATTCACGATTCACCAAGTGAATTGTGAATCGTACGACAAACAATTCACGATTCACCAAGTGAATTGTGAATCGTACGACAAACAATTCACGATTCACCAAGTGAATTGTGAATTGTTTGTCGTACGATTCGCTTGGTGAATTGTGAATTGTTTATCGTACGATTCACTTGGTGAATTGTGAATTGTTTATCGTACGATTCATAATTCGTTTGCTGAATTATGAATTATGCGACAAACAATTCGTAATTCGTTTGGTGGATTATAAAATGTACGACAAATAATTCATAATTCACAGAAGGAATTAAGAATTATAGGGTCGAATAATTTATTATTACATTGATGAATTATGAATGATACCTTGAATCGTTTATTATTACAGTCGGGAATAAAGCAGTAGTATACGTGAAATAAATATTCGTGTACAAATAATAAATAATCGTGAATTATAATACAAATAATTATTGTTTTATTAAATTGAAAGAAATGCGCAATAAATGGCTCCCATTGGTCGGATTTGAATAAAACATGATTTACATGAAAATTCACGTTTTTGCATACTTTAAAATTGGCGAAAACAAAAGATTGTTAAAAATGTTGTTAAATATAAATCTATTATCTAAGAATTTTATTGTTGTAGGGAAATAGGAATGCGGTTAATCAGAAACAATGTTTTTTTAATTATTAATTTTTTTATTTGGAAAAACTTATTTATTTAGTTATAATAAAATTTTTGTGGGCCAGGGTAATACCGCTGGCCCCTGTGGTTATACCACGATCTTCGACTGGCACCAGCACGCCTTCTCCAACGTACACCTGTAAATTAATGAACATTTAAAAATCTAATAATATTAGAATAATTTTGAAAAAATAGAGAAATTAAAGTTTTTTTTCTACGTTCAATACATTAGTACGTCGCTCCCAACGAAGACTAGCACAGTTCAAAAAGATCGATTTTCAATTCTAATTTTAGAGTGTTACAATAAATTTAAACTTTTACAACGTGATGAGCGGTATGTTTGCGGTTGAAAGTACCAATTTATGTAAGTCTAGTTAAGTTTGTATTATTCGCTTATTCGATGTAGCATTGAATCTAAGCATATTATGAACTGTGTTAGTCTGCGTTGGGAGCAACGAGTAAATTAACGAATACGGAAAGGGTTTGTTTCCGAAACGAGAAATTACGGCACGAGCCGACGACGGGTGCTGTAACGAGTTTTGAGAAAAAACCCTTTACATACCACTTCCATTGGATATTTTATACTACTATAATCTGCAAATACATACGTACCATTATTATTGTTATTATTTCCGCCCCTCATATTGAAATCAGGCAGCATGAAGTAGATTGGCTGGACTGCCGTCGCTGCTGGAGCTGCTGGAGCCTGTTGCTGCTGCTGCTTCTTTTTCTTTTTTTTTTTTTCTGCTGCTGTTGTTGCAGCAGCATTTGTTTGCTGCTGTTGTTGTTGCTGCTGCTGTGGTTGTCGCTGTTGTTGCTGTTGCTGCTGTTGTTGCAGCTGTTGCTGCTCATCACGCAGCTGCATTTGCTGCAAATTTCGTTGCAGCTGCTGCTCCTGCTGCTGCTCCGAAATTGCGCAGCGCTGCTTCAGCTCCTGCAGCTCCTGCAGCAGGTGCTGGATGCTGTTTTGCTGCTGCTGCAATTGCTGCTTTTGTTGGTCCAGCACCTGCTGCTGTCGCTGCAGTAGCTGTTGCCGCTGCTCCCTCCTTTGCTGCTCTTGCTGTTGTTGCTGCTGCAGCTGCTGTTGTTGCAGCAACTGCTGTTTCTGCTGCTGTTGCTGTTGCTGCAGTTCCCACGGCCCCGTGCTTAGCCATTTCGCATAGCCTATCTGCAATATAAATATATTTATATATACTAGAATAAAATGTCGAATATTGGCCTTTTTGTAAAGTAGACAAAATTTAATGAAAAAAATGCTGTATGTATTTTTGTTGAAAAATGAATCCCTGAGGAGCTATGCATTTTTGAAAATCTGTAAAAAATTGAAAAATTCCTTAAATTGTCAACTTTGACCCCCCTGTAACTCTAAGATAATCAATGCAAAATGTATAATTACAATGTATGCGCGATAAGTGAAATCATCATACGTCGAGCGCAAAACTTCCACGCGTCTGAGTAAAACGATGACAATGCGATTATGCTCCGCAGTTATTTATGCTTCTCGAGTAATTTTTACTAGGTCGTCTCTCTCTCTCTCTCTCTCTCTCTCTCTCTCTCTCTCTCAAAAAAATTGAGTTTTTTACACACTGCTTAGTTCTCGAGTACCTGCATATTTCTCAAATATAACCGTTATTTAGTGCAGAAAAAGAGCTTTAATTTAAGCTATAAAACATTAAAATCGGATTGTTAGATTGCGAGTTATTGGTACTTAAGGGGATCCCATACCCACGCCAACGATTTTACCGATCCTTTGATATGTTAATCGTTTATTAAATGAAACAGTCCATTAAGATTAACTTTACGAAGCATAACATTAATCAAATGTTACTTGTAATATTTATATTCCATTGTGATACAATAAGCTTATTTGCTAGCGATTTCTCAAGTGTTTTTGTTTCCTATGCAATAGTTATATCTGAAAAAGGTATTTACCATTACAAGATAGAATATTAAATACAAAATGTGATTGATACAAAAACACTTTTTGCATTAGCTGAACTTCAATCTGACCTGCAAAGTTGCTCCGACGAGGAACCTTGCCTTATTAAGCTTAACGTTCTCGAAGGCGACGGTGTGTTTTATACACTTGTCATTTACGTACATTAAAGAACAAGTCCGCTAGTCACTGAGAATCTGTATAATAACTGTAAATGCATTATGTTCGGTGTCGACGTCATGACAGCGGCATGGTGCTTCGCAGTGATTTTACGCTACACGTGGCAACTCGCAACCAGCGCAACCTTTACGTATACCTAGCTTGTCTTGGGCCTCGGTCGAATCGCCTCTCCTCCCTCTACTATTCATAGCCCACTGGGAACGTTCTGCTCTTATAACATGCGTTCGCCGTTCACATATTTTTCTGGACCGACGCGGTTTATTTACAGTGTAGATGCAAGTCAGGCTTGGCTTACACGATACAATTATTCAATATGCTTGTACGGTCTATATGCTAAGATCTATAATGCTTATGCGATTCCGGAATGGGATATCAGCTGATTTTTTATTCGTGCGACACGTTCTGTTGAATCATCAGTTCTGTCAAAGAGAGTGTATCTTATGTGCAAATAAATCGTTTGTTTTCTGCGTGGAAGTCGACGGTGAGCTGCTGTCCCTGTACGACTCGCGGAATGAAATGGACGACGGGGACTTGTCTGCTAAGCTGGATAAATTGGCTTCAATTGAGGTTAGTTTTCACTGATGGTAGTTTACTTTTGTAGCATAAAATATTAGAAAATAATAGGTAAATGTTTATTAATAAATCTATTCAAATTTTAGTTTTACATTTTACAGTATTTTCATTGCAATAATGAAATCTGATGTGCAATGATAGTATTTTCGAATTTTTAATTAAAATTATTTCTTATTACAGAAATGAAAATTTATAAAAGCAGACTAAAATTTAGTTTATTGTACAGTAAATAATTAGAATAATAAAAAGAAATGTACAAATTCAACAATCTGTTTAATATCCTAAGCCATTGACACCTTGGACAGAGACACAAGGTGCTAATAAAGTTACAAAAGAAATAAAACCTGTATTTATACACAATGAAGAATGGGATCAAATTGCAATACATCTCATTGGATCTCAACAAAAATATGGAGAAAACATAATCATACCGAGAGCTTTAGGAGGTGGTTATATAAAATCAAATGAAGAAAAAGCTGTCGAAAAGTTTATGGAAAGCTGTGCTTTCAAAAGCATAATGAGCTGTGTGTTTGGTACTTATAACTGTTGCTTATCTAGAATTTAATTTTGAATATTTTATTATAATTTGCACAGCGTGTGAATTATAACAATCTTTTTAAGTTTTGTAAAAATGAAAATCTGAAAAGTTTATAATTTTGGTAGGATTTGGACTTGGAGCTGCACTGGAATTATTCACATCAAGTGTAAATCAAAATGTTGCTGTAGTTGAAAAACAACAGATTGGTCACAAAATACCCAGAGAGATAAAAACCACAACTGTATGATATGTCAAAAATTTTGCAGTTATTGAAGTTGGTTTTCAGGCGTTGAATGTGCTATTGAATCAGTAAGTAAATATTAATAATAGAATTGAAACGTATGCTGGAGGTTTAACAGGAAGAATGATTGGCTTGCGAGGTAAATTATTAAAAACAGTTATGTGATATTAATAATTCTATTGTTTTCGGTTTTTATATATAAAAAAAATTGTCTTTACGTTCTAGGTGGTGCAAAGGCAAGTATTATCGATGCAACCGGTTTTGCGCCTTTTTCTACAGCAATAGACTATTATATGCCCAGATCTTGAGCATTATAGTTTTGCAAAACCGTCTATAGCTCTGAATTCTTCTTAAAACTTGATATGTAAAAAATAAATTGTAAAAAAAATCACCAACACTCGTGTGTGAGATTCCTTATATTGTAATTTAAGATTCATTAGCCAGTTGACAGTCAGAAAAATGTGTTTAAAATATGAATACAAAATTTTTGTTAACTATCTAACAAGTAAAATTTTACAAAAACACCTTATATGTGTACTTACGTCTGGACTCATTCAGTTGGGATATTAAATCTGAGTTTTATAAAAAAGCAATAGGGATGGATTACCTTTTTGTAATTGAAGTATTTATTGACGGATTTATTGGCTATAGTATGAATGACATAAGTTACGTATGAATTATATTCTAATACAAAGCTAAACATCATCCTGATTTATTTATATTATGAACAAAAATTAAATTCAATATAAAATGAGGAAAGCTCATCAAATACTTGGCATCCAATTGTATGTTCAAAAGAATCTTTACAAAATCAAAGTTGATTCTTCAACAAATTATGTGGCCCTAAAATGGCATTCAATAATTCTGATGTGTACAGAATAAATCCATTCGTACCAAGAAATAAGTATGAAAAAATGTTGGTAGTACATAAACTTAACACTCGAGTCATCTGCCAAGCACGTTCATTATGAAAATATTTATTTATACATACACATAACTGAATCGACGTTCATTGCAAGTTTATAAATATTACATTTTTATAATAGTTATTTCTATATTTTTTTAAATTGCAGAAAACTTCAAATACGCATATTTGGAAGTTGGAGGAAGGTTTTGGTTTATATCTCTTCCATTTGAGTCTAATCTCTATAAAATCTGTTAGCTTCTTCCTTGAAAGAACCAGAAACTAAAACCACAATTTTTAATCTTTCTCTGTTTCAATACCGTCAAGTTCATTTTCTTTTATTTTTTAAGTCTATCAATATTATAATATAAAAAAGCGACTAAAAAATGTTTTGTGAGCAAGAGTGACTGCAAGGCACTTCTTAGGTTTCGCTGTTTATGTTCATAGTAAGTATTTTGTGACTCATAGGAACCACACGATTGAGAGTGAATTGCTTGTCATGTTTCTTGCTAAGAATAAGAGTTCAAAACAGAAAAAGAAAAATACTGAGGTATGAGGTATATAACGAGGAATGGGTTAATCTTAAATACACTTGATATTCGACTGAAACGTAGGCATAACTTTGGATTGCCTTTGTTAATCTCAGACTTTCAGAAGATAGACTATCCATAAAAAACCACAGAAATTCTTTGTCTTCAGATCACTTGCTTTTTCTTGGCACCTGGCACACAATAAATTTTTACGGTTGCTGCTGTTGCATTTGAGCCTGCAACATTTCCCGCAATCTTTCTTCCCTTTACTTTCTTCCTTTTACTTCTAAAAATGTTGTTGCACCAGGATCAGCTTCTTTTAACTGCTTCACCTGCTCCTTGTTTTCTTGTTTTATACAGACAAACAGATCTGACAGCTGATTGCGACCTGTAGTGTTGTATACGTAGGTTACTGTCGAAAGAAAGCGGCTGAGCGGCATGAAATATTCAGAGTCTATACATACGCAGCGCCATCTCTTAGAAAATACATTACGGAACTCCTCAACGATGATAAACAAACTATTTTTAAAGCTCTCCTCCTCTACTCAATAGCCATTATTCGTAAGAAATATTTACGTATTCGAGAACTAAGCAGTGTGCTGAAAACTCAATTTTAATTTTAAAATTTCACAAATAAAAATCAAAAATGGCAAAAAAAATCGATGACGCTCCTTCACAATCGTGGGAACACTATTTTTTTCGTGTTCTGGGGGTCCTGGAGAACAAAAAAAAACGCAATCCCAGACGCGTAGCACCAAATTTTGTTTTGGTATATTCCGCTGCAATTATCTGAATGTTTTAGGCGAATTTCCCTATATATACTTTCCTCCGCGGAAAGTGCAAGCCGCGCGTGTTTCTCAACGCTATGTGCACACGCGTGCCATTTCCTTCGCGAGAGAGTAGACTCTGCTACTGCACATACACACACAGACACAGACATACTCGGTTTAAATTTTTTTTTCGCGTGCAGTCGACTGCAGTTTGACCGTTCTTTCTTTTAATTTTTTTTTTTTTTCGTCATACACATACACGCTCGGAATTCTCGGGGATCGAGTTGCGAAGTTTTGGGTATTTCTAGAGAGAGAGAGAGATTGATTGATTGATTGATTAATGAATTTATTAATTGTACAGTATGTTGTACACCAAAAAAATATTACAAAATATGTAGAAGAAAAAAATATTTAATTTTTAATAAGAGTCAGGCCTCTCCAGCTCAAAGAGGTACTTGAAAACTGCTGTTTTAAAGTGAGGTAAGGAGTGAATGTCACGGAGATATGAGGGAAGTGAATTCCATAGGAGAGCGGAAGACACATGAAAGGAATTCCTCCATGTCTCAGAGGTGAAGGGAGGTATGTCTAAGGGTGTCACAACACCCCTCACAGGCCTGATCGGCACAAACACCTGGAAGTAGGCCAGCAAGTAAGCCGGGATAGCTGTATTAAACAACCTCCGAAGCAGACATGCGGCAAAATACTTCCGGCGCCCGGCAGTGGTGAGCCAGCTCAGATCACGCCTGTAGGGAGTGATGTGCTCATCCCTTCTTACACCATAGATGTACCGAATACCAGTATTTATCAGTCTCTGTAGTTTAGTATCAAGTTCGTCTGACAAGTCACAGTATACCAATGAGCAGTAGTCGATTAAAGGGAATAACAGCGAAGAAATCAAATGCTTGCGCAAAGAAAGGTTAGTGCTTTTCCTAAAATAATAAAGCCTATACATTAGCGTATGGGCACGCTTACAAACATTAGAAACGTGTTCTTTCCAGTTCAATCTGGAATCAAGCACCAACCCAAGATTACGCACCGAAGACTCAAAGCAAAACCTGGTACCGCCAATAATAATGTAATTGTTAGCACAATTAGGAAGAATATTAATGTAGTAAGGCGAACCAAGAACAATTGCTTTCGTCTTCAGAACATTCAACTTCAAGCCGTTATTCCGGGCCCAGTTCAAAATCCTTTCGGCATTAGCAGACAGAATAGCAGAAAAACTGTCTAGCTCCTCAAGGCGACATTGGCCGTATATTTGCAGATCATCCGCATACATAATGTGCGAGATGTCACTGTCCAAGCAATATTGAATGTCATTGACATAAAGGGAAAAAAGTAAGGGTCCAAGGACGGAACCCTGAGGTACCCCTGTATTCAGACGTTTGTATTCTGACAGATTTCCCCTATCGTCAATGACCGCCTGACTCCTACCCGTAAGATAGGAGGCAAGCCAGCGGATAACCTGCTTAGAAAAACAGAAGAAGGTTAGTTTCCTAAGGAGCTTGGCGTGACAAACCGTATCAAACGCCTTGCTAAAGTCAAAAAGTAAAAGAAGAGTCACTCTCTTGCGTGAAATGCCAAGCCTCACATCATCAGTAAGCTTAAGTAAGCCTGATTGAGTACTGTGACCAGTGCGAAAACCAGTCTGAAAATTGTCAAGGAAAAGTCTGGTTTCAAGATATTGAGAAATTTGCTGGTGCACCAGCCACTCGAGCACCTTGGACAAAAAGCAGAGGAGTGAAATCGGACGATAGTCCGACAATGTAGTAGGAGAAGGAACCTTAGCCAGCGCACGCACAATAGACTTTTTCCAGGCATCAGGAAAACGGGATTCACTCAGTGAAAGATTAAAAATACGAACAAGAAACGGTGACAATACAGGCATTGACTTCTGAATCACTGTCTGTGGAATATCATCATTTCCCCTTGCCTGAGTACTAAAATGCGCCACAGCCATCCTTACATCTGTCTCAGTAACTTCACCGAAGCAAAAATGCTCTGGAAAATTTAAAGATTCAATGTCAGAGAGACACTGATCCACTGATGGGGAAAGAGGGTCAGTACAGACGGCAGAGAAATGATCATTGAGATCATGAATGGAGAAGCGAGAACTGATGTTAGATGTCTTAGCAGGTGTTATGCCAAGCCTACCAAGTTCTCTCCATATCTTATCAGCATCGGTCAAGGACGATAAGCGCGAGTAATAATAATCACGCCGAGCATCCTCCACCCTTTGATGTGCAAGGTCTCTGGCAACCCTATAGACCTGTAGGTCGGAAGGCAGCCTAGACCTGCGAAACCGTCTGTACAATCTATCCCTTTCAGCAATGAGATCACGAATTTCCCTTGAAAACCAGGGATGACGTTTCTGTCCAGGTAAAACAGTTGTAGATGGAGCGAGATGATTAATGGCTTCAGTAACGTTACAGTTTAGTGACGTGATGCAATCGTCAAGTGATGACGTAGTGAAAGATGACCAGTTCATTGTCCTAAGGAATGCTGTAAGTTTTTCAGGACAAATTCCTTTGTAGTCTCTGAAAGTATAACTAATAGCATCATCAGTAACATGTCTAGGAGTCGAGATATCAAAGGTGGCAGCAATAAAATCATGTCCATTTATGAAAGGTACATCAGTTTTCCAGTGCGACAGCAGGCCAACCCGCTCGTCAAAAAGACAGAGATCAAGCCAGGTGTCCGAAACTCGTCCATCACGTGAGCAATGATGTGTAGCACCATAAGGTACAGACTTGAGTGAGTTATCATTCATTAAATTAAGAATAAACCGAGCATCATCACTCAGTGATAACTGGTCTGCATTGAAATCACCCAGCACGATCTTTGCGGCATAATTGTGCATGTGAATAGACAATTGATCAACAAAATCATTGTTGTTACCCCGAACAAACGGAGAATGAGGAGGTCGATACACAACGCCAACAAAAATCGGCTGAATTCCTACAGCAGATACCTCACAAAACAAGTATTCGGGCTTACCTGGCCTAGCGGACCAGACACCGTCAGAAGAAGAAATGATAGATGCAGTCAGAGTATTGTGAATGTAGAGAGCCACTCCTCCACCGTGATTATTTCTGTCACGTCTGTACAGTACATAACCAGAAAGGTCAACCATGTCACTGGCCCTATGATCCAGCCAGGTCTCGGTAACAGCTATTACGTGGAAGAAAGAATGAGTAGACAAGAAAAGCCTGATCATCTCAATGTGACCCTTAAGTGAGTTCGCATTGAAATGACAGACCCTTAAACCCTTACCTAGATCCACAGAGGAACTAAGTGATGACCCTGAGGAGATGGCAGATGTAGAGCGAACAGGAACTAGATGAAGATGTTGGGACAAATTTACTGCAGCAAATCCTCGCTTAAAAAATCCTCAAATTCTTGAAGAGACGAGACAGCAACAGCTCGGTCATCCTTCTTCTTCTTAATGAAGACTTGGCCCTCACGTACAAACATGGACACATCCCTGTGTATCTTCTTTCCCTCCTCATCCTTCTCATTGATTTTAGTGTATATATGCATTTTCAGCTTATGTACGCTGTTAGGTAACATCTCGTTGATGTTAATGTAGCCTCCTTTCTTATGACCAGAGTGAACCGCTGGAGCACCAGATTGCTTATATAGCTTAACATTAAGATCAGCAAGAGTCAGAGTCTTCCTCTTAATCTTAGTTCTAATTACGCTCTGCGCCAGCTCATGAGACGAGAAGGTAACGGCAAGCGACACTCGACTCTCTTCACTAGAAGTAACAGCAGCAGAGGCAGAGGCAGTACCAACACCATTACCAGCATCAGGTGACGCCTCAGTAGAGACACCCGCAGCAGCCTCATTCCTATGAGGAAGAACCCTTGCCGATGTTATTTCACCGTAGCCCAGTGAAGGTAAGAGCGTGTTAGCTACGCAATGAGCAAGTCTGCGAATGTCAGTATTATCGTTCACAAACAAACCAGAAAAAACCAACTTACTGGCAAAAGGGCCATGAGCTCCTTCAAAACGAGCTATCCGCTTCTTCAAGCGAGAAATCTCAAGTGCGCTATTTTTAATGGCAGCACTCGCAACTCCATCCGCAGGGTTATGGGGAGCTTCAGTATTCAGCTTTTCCATCTTATCAGAGAGATTCTTGACAGTTTCCCTCAATTCTGCGATTTCCTTCTCAGCAACTTCTACCCTATTGGCGAGTTCAGGTAGCTGAGCCAGACGTGCATCCACAGAATCCAGCCTGGTCCTGATCTCATCAGTAGCTCTAAGCTGATTCTCCTCGCTCCTAGCAATGGCATCCAAAACTTGCTGAATAGAGGCTGCTGTAGCATAACCAGATGTTGCACTGACATCTGGTGTACTAGCCCTTGAAGACGATTGCGATAGCGATAGCGCTCCACTCGTGGTAGCAGTAGAAGTTGTTGTTAACGTAGTCATCGTAGTTGTAGTTGTTGCCATTGTTAGCGAGGATTTACCCTTACGTGCCTCTATACACCTCGAACATACTTGGATAGTCTTGCCCTTGGAGACAACGGCAGTAACATTGTTACACTTGGAGTGAAAAAATTTCCGACACAGCTCACAATACTTCGGCACTTTAGTTTTAATATCAAGCAGACAATGATCACATTGCTCAAAATCATCCATCTTCTTTACTGAAATTATTATTGTAGTCTAATTGAAGTAACTGGTGAGAGCACGTGTGCAGGCGACCATGAAGCACAGGCAGCGAAGCAAGCAAAAGAGCGGCGATGATTTTGAGGTTATGATGACCCTCAAAAATTGATTTTTATTGCAGAATCCTGAAGAGAGTGGTGGGACGAGTTAAAAAGGTCAGAGCGACTGTAGCAGTATTGTTGGTAGTTTTTGAGTTACAACCCTCCAAAGCAAGCAGAAGAGCGGCGATGATTTTGAGGTTATGATGACACTCGAAAGTTGATATTTTTTTTTTTTTTTTTTTGCAGAATCTTGAAGAGAGTGGTGGGATGAGTCAAAAAGGCCAGAACAACAGTAGCAGTATTATTGATAGTTTTTGAGTTACAGCCCTCCAAAGCAAGCAGAAGAGCGGCGATGATTTTGAGGTTATGGTGACACTCGAAAGTTGATTTTTTTTTTGCAAAATCCTGAAGAGAGTGGTGGGATGAGTCAAAAAGGCCAGAACGACAGTAGCAGTATTATTGATAGTTTTTGAGTTACAGCCCTCCAAAGATCCACCTCCAAAGGTTAAGTTTCTCAAATTGAGGTTAGGTCGGCGTGGTGTGGAAGATTTGCCTCCTGACTCATTAAGAAAAGCAAGAAAAACTTATTCTTATAGGCCAAAGCTTCAGAGTCAGATTGAGGTAGCTTCCACTGCAAAAAGTTCACTCGACAGAGTGCAAATAATTTGTTAATAACAGAAAAACAAGGAGCTCAGTAAAAGTGATTGAGGTTCACTTACCGACCGCCAGGGAGGGAGGGGAGAGAGAGAGAGAGAGAGAGAGACACAATGCGCGGATTTTCGGAGTTTACGAGCTTCCGACGCTATTTGGGCCAGTTACGGCAGAATCACCCATATATAATAAAATAAAACAAATGTTTTACACCTACTTCAGATTGTCGTGGCCGTCGTGTTTCAGCTATTGCGGGCCATTTTTCGTCCTCTTTTTCATCCTCGGGCTTTTTGTCGGTGGACTTCCAAAACTCTTGTTTTTGTGGATAATTTCCCATTGTCGCGATGCTCCTTTGCAGATGTCCAGCGAAATACTGAAGTCACAAAGGCATACAATCCTCTTCTTACCTGTGAATAGCTTTGCCCTTTTCCCACAGGTCAAACAATAAACAAATATAGTTATACCTCATTGAGCGCGGTCGCAGTGACTCGATTTCCCTGACTATCTTTCAATTTATGGAATATACGGTACAATGTGTTATAATCTAGTCGAAACAAACAATTTTGATAATAACTTTTCTTTTCTTCGTTTTTAAATAATTATCGTTTTTTTTGTTTTGAGCATTTATATATATATACACACACACACACACATATATATATATATATATATATACACACACACACATACATATACATATACATATATAATATATGTATATGTATATATGTAACACACACACATATATATGTATACCCTCCCAATATGATCGAGGTATTATCTGGGTGGGAACAGCGGAACGCGGAAATGTAATGACATTATGTTAACAGTGGCGTGTTGCACTCAAGACACGAGCAGTGTTATCGGGACGCACGTGAGCCGCACGGCGTCAATCGGCATACCACTCGAACTTGTATAGGTTACGAAGCAAAGAAAATTACATTTTGAACATAGTTAAATTAACTTAAAAAGGTCTTACAGTTACATCAATGAAAGTTACATTTTTACAAACTTTACTAAGCAAAGAAAATTACGTCTTTTGTTCATCTGATTATTCAAGGATGAAACATCCAATTTCTGAGTAAAATGAACAAAAGTGTGCAGCATTAGTTTTTTTTTTATATTATTCTGAATCAGTACTGGATAGAGGTTTTTTTATTTACATTGAAGCTATCTTTTTATAATTAATAATAGATAGGCAAAATCATTTACAATTCGTACAGATCACTGCAGAGAGCTTAAGAGACAACGATTTTAAAAAGATTTTCCCGCGAATTTTTCGCGTCTCTTTGAAAATAGCGTTCGCAGCTCCGGCGCGCGATATATATATATATATATATATGCGGCTGTGGTGATGTCTGGCGAAAATATATTATATCGCTGAAACGAAAATCTAGGCGGAGGGTTGTGTAATTGCTTTATATATAGTATATATATATATATGATACTTATATATATATATATATGCGGCTGTGGTGATGTCTGGCGAAAATATATTATATCGGTGAAATTATTGACAATCTGCTGCGGCTGGATGTGCAATAGCTTTAATAGCTTCGCTAATTTGTTTGCAAGATCGCCTATATTCTTTGCAGCCTGTAACAGTTGCCGGAGAACCTCCTCTATTCTTCGCATACATGGAATTATGGAACCTGTGCACTACTATACACACACATTAATACAACATATTTTGTTGCTATACAGTCCCCTTAAGCAAGGTAAAAATACCTGTGATTTTGTAGCCGAATTCCTTTGCTCGGAACAATATAACATATATATCTATACACACTATGTTAGATGCACTCACGCGTATATTGTTTACATGGACAGCGGTCATATACTAGATCGCTACTATTTTCTTTCAGTTCGTTTTCGACCGTGCTAACGAGTGCATCTATGTTGACGCCTTCTAACACTTTTTCGCTGTATTATTTATTTAATATTCTACATCAAAAGCAGTTGGGGCCATAATCGAGTTTCATCAGAGGCCATAAGTCATTAAAACAAAAATAGAGAAACTAGTGAGTAATTATTCGTAAACTTTTATTAATTATCTCAAACCGCTTTTTGGCCACCTAAACTTATTCGTTGCAGTTTTATTACCTAATTGTATTGTAGTTTTAAAGCCATTATTTGTTTTTAGAACCTATAAGCTAGTTTTAATTATATTTCGTTAGTTAATGTATAAACAGTATTTACTCGAGAAGTCACAATATGTGCAAATTTTTTCGACTACAATGATTCGTATTTGGCAGATGAATAAAATCGAGACGGACCCATCGTTTCAATGCAAGTAGGATAATGTGTAATTAAATGGTGCTTTGATTTTAACTGTTCCTCAAAAATTTGTTGATAAATTTCATTATGATTTTTAATTAAACATCCAAGATACTGGATTTCATTTTTTGTAATTACGGAACTAGTTACTATATTTAGTATATCAACTATTACCCTCTTTTAAAAAATCAGAATTTTCAAATCGATTTTTTTATCAAATTTTCGAAAGTTTACATAGTAATGCTGCACAAAAAGGTGGCACTGTGCCCTCTCAGTGCTCTCGGCAAAGTTGGCTTAAAATTTGCGATTTTTGAGCCAGCACGCGTGCCGCCCTTGTGCCGTCGCAGTGCCGTACATTAATGGCGCACGGTGTGCCGCTCCAGAACGCAGAGTGCAGCATCGTCTGCTAGCATTCTGCTGCAATTATGCCAGCGGTCGCGAGGTGACCAACCGCCCGCCGCATCGCCACACACTTAGTTACGGTAAGCATAAAACTTTAGAATATAAGAGAAATAGACTGAACAACTATTTTCCAAATTGATGTTAAACATAACATACACATTTTGAACATTATTCATTAAGTCAGTTATGATTTTTTCCATTTTCAAATTTTATATTTTTCTTAATTCACAATTGTCTCAATGAATAATGTTCAAATTGTGTACGTTGTGTTTGACATCAGTTTGGAAAATAATTATTCATTCAATTTGTGCATTGCTGATACACAAGTCTAATACTACCAGGTATCACTACCGCCAAATCCATATTTAATGGGTCTTGTATACATTTGGCTTTAAATAGACACAGCTTTTATTCTTTCAGAACACATAAGTATACGAGACAAACAAAACATGGAGTTGTCGGTGGTGATCCCAAGCACTATTACAGTTCTGTATCAGCAAAAGACAAATAGACTGAATAACTATTTTCCAAATTGATGTTAAACAAACCATACACATTTTGAACATTATTCATTGAGTCAGTTATGATTTTTTCCATTTTCAAATTTTATATTTTTCCTAATTCACAATTGGCTCAATGAATAATGTTCAAAATGTGTATGGTTTGTTTAACATCAATTTGGAAAATAATCATTCAGTCTATTTGTCCATTGCTGATACACAAGTCCTAATACTACCAGGTATCACTACCGCCAAATCCATATTTAATGGGTCTTGTATACATTTGGCTTTAAATAGACACAGCTTTTATTCTTTCAGAACACATAAGTATACGAGACAAACAAAACATGGAGTTGGCGGTGGTGATCCCAAGCACTATTACAGTTCTGTATCAGCAAAAGACAAATAGACTGAATAACTATTTTCCAAATTGATGTTAAACAAACCATACACATTTTGAACATTATACATTGAGTCAGTTATGATTTATTCAATTTTCAAATTTTATATTTTTCCTAATTCACAATTGGCTCAATGAATAATGTTCAAAATGTGTATGGTTTGTTTAACATCAATTTGGAAAATAATCATTCAGTCTATTTGTCCATTGTTAATACATAAGTCTGAAACTGCCTGAGATCAGTACCGCCAAATCCATATTTTGTGGGCCTCGTATACATTTGGCTTTCAGATATATAGAGCTTTTATTTTTTCAGAACACATAAGTATACGAGACAAACAAAACATGGAGTTGGCGGTGGTGATCCCAAGCACTATTACAGTTCTGTATCAGCAAAAGACAAATAGACTGAATAACTATTTTCCAAATTGATGTTAAACAAACCACACACATTTTGAACATTATTCATTGAGTCAGTTATGATTTTTTCTATTTTCAAATTTCATATTTGTCATAATTCACAATTGCCTCAATGTATAATGTTCAAAATGCGTATGTTATGTTTGACATCAGTTTAGAAAATAGTTATTCAGTCTATTTGTCTTTTGCTGATACAGAACTGTAATAGTGCTTGGGATCACCACCGCCAACTCCATGTTTTGTTTGTCTCGTATACTTATGTGTTCTGAAAAAATAAAAGCTCTATATATCTGAAAGCCAAATGTATACGAGGCCCACAAAATATGGATTTGGCGGTACTGATCTCAGGCAGTTTCAGACTTATGTATTAACAATGGACAAATAGACTGAATGATTATTTTCCAAACTGATGTCAAACATAACATACGCATTTTGAACATTATTAATTGAGTCAGTTATGATTTATTTCAATATTAAATTTAATATTGAAATAATTCACAATTGCCTCAATGTATAATGTTCAAAATGCGTATGTTATGTTTGACATCAGTTTAGAAAATAATCATTCAGTCTATTTGCCCATTGTTAATACAGAAGTCTGAAACTGCCTGAGATCAGTACCGCCAAATCAATATTTTGTGGGTCTCGCATACTTTTGGCTTTCAAATATATAGAGCCTTTAATCTTTCAGAACACGGAATGTATGCGAAACCAACAGAATATGGATTTGGCGGTAGTGATTCCAAGCAGTATTAGACTTCTGTATCAGCAATGGACAAATTGACTGAATAATCATTTTTCAAACTGCTGTCAAACATAACTTACACATTTTGAACATTATTCATTGAGCCAACTGTGAATTATGAAAAATATAAAATTTGAAAATTGCAAAAATCATAACTGGCGCAATCAATAATGTTTAAAATGTGTATGTTATGTTTGACATCAGTTTAAAAAATAATTATTCAGTCCATTTGTGTAATTAATCCAAATAATCCATTTGTCCAAATAATTAATTTTTTTTTACAGATAATGCGGTTCTGGACTTCCGACCTGCAGAATCCAGTGTGCGGAGAAACACACGCCATTGCAGTATTATTATTATTATTATTATATTATTTTGTTATATTTATTTCATATTTTGTAAATTTTTATTTAATAAACATAATCATTATTCAAATTATTTTTGTATTTCATATTATTTATATTTTATATATATATATCCGCCACTATATTTGCACAGCAAGCTGTCATGCTGCTGTCATTTTAATTTGCACAATGCTAGCAGCACGACAGCACGCGTGCTGTTCAATTTTATAAACCTTTTTCGTGCTCCGACGCATGCTGTCCCTGTGCCGTGTTTGTGCTGCGTCAGCAATTAGCATTTGTGCTGTGGCGCATGGCGCCATGCGTGTCGTCGTGATGACTTCACGGTGGTGTGTGAATGTTATCTGGGTTCATTAAATTACAGTTGAAGGGATTATTTCTTTAATCAAAATATAAATTTCAACTCTAATTTAAAGAAGATTCAAAAATTAGGTATGCGCATGGAATATTTTAGGTGAAAATCAGTTCTTCGATGAAAATAGCCATCAAAGAGTGGTTTTGGCACTTTTAGCTACAGCTATACATTTCTTATTCATTAAACAATCAGAATTCCTCTATCAGAATTCATTAAAAAACAAGAATAAATCCTTCGCGTACCTGTTGCATAAAGGTCGCGCAAACAGTCTATATAGCCAGGCAGCGACTTATACGAATATGCGATATACGACTTTGGCGATTTTTCATGAACTTCAGGCGGGGATTCGCGAAAATTTTATTCTTTGTAATTGTTAATTATCTCAATGTACGCTTGTATGTAAAATTTATTGAAGATTGAATGTTTATGAAAATTACGTGCGAAGCAGTCTATATAGCCGCGCAGCGACTTGATATACGACTTCAGCGATTTTTCATAGATTTCAGGTGGGGATTCATTATATGTTGATCTAAAATAATTAAACATGAAGAGGGTGTCAAAGAATAGTTTAGGTTAATATAAGACAGGTAACGAGAATGCACACAAATAAGTTAAATAATTTGTTAATCTTACCTTGGAAAACAGTCACCAGTTATCCCATGAAATTGAACTGTAGAAAATCCTCCAATTTTTCACTTCTTTCTCATTAAAAAACTAAAATACACGCATGTAAAACTTATACGAATGTACCAGTGCGGTCAGCTTATACTCTTAGAAACCTTAACAATAAGTTTCGGTGGCCAAAAAGTGGTTAAAAAAAAATACTTTTCGTTGTCTCCAACTTTGGAAACTTCATGTACATGAGAATTGGTCAAAACTTTAATTGATTAATTACTTAATCAGTAGCAAAATGGCAGGCAATAGTTCGACATCTGCTCCCACAACATCGACTTCTGCTCCCGCAGCATCGACTTCTGCAACTCTGACTACTTCGATGTCTCGAATGCCACGTCGTAGAAAAGAAGCGCCATGTGTCACGGAAAACGATACCCCACTGGATGAATTGCCTCCAAATGAAAGAGCATTTTTTGAAAAATGTTTGACATATTGTTACACAGATGGAAAATATTTCAAAGTTATTGTGAATCGGTCAAACGCTGCAGCTAATCATGTAGTTGCACAATGCACAGCGTGTAACTATGAAATCAAAGGGCCATCCAACGTGTCTTCGAATTTTGGACGACATTTGAAGGTAACACACATTGCATTCATCAATATCACAATTACTGTAGGTAGGCAATTATTAAAATATTTTTTAACGTTTATGTTGTTCCTCATGCTAGTTTTCTTTAGTAAAACATATAAAACAAGAGGTCTGTTGGTAGTAAAAACTATATGCCGAATAGAGCTACAAGCGAAAAACCTTAAAAAAAAAATTAACGCGATTTTTCCTCTGTTTATAAAAAAACAGCATATTAACACTATTATAACTTTATGGATTTTATTCATATAAACAGATCTAATCTGTACTAAAAGACCTTTAATTTGAGTATAAATTTCGAGCTTTGCTTTCCGGGTCCTAACGCAGTCCATTTAACGTAATTTTTTTAAACCTTCCAACTTTGTATCCACGCATTGGTTTGTAAAAGTTAATAGCTTTATATAGGCCTTCTGTACAACTTGTCTGTCCATAAGTCTAAACAAAAATTCTTTTATACCACTCTAACCTAAAAATCGCAAATTCGTTACTTATTTTTAGGTATTCGTGGTATAAAATATCGTAAGGAACTTGTACGTAAAGGGTTTTTACCAAAACTCATTGGGTGATTCTTTGTGAGATCGACCGGCCGAAAAATAGATATAGCTATAACTCTGGGAATTTGTTCTGGAGGTTGCCACGGATTACCCTGAATTTTTTAAGATTTTTTTGCATTTGATTGTCTTGGAGTTACAGGGGGTCAAAGTTGATAAAATAAAGTTTTTTTGCATTTTTTGCTGATTTTCAAAAATTCATAGCTCCTCAGGAAAGCATTTTTCACTATAGAGACATACAACATTTATTTATTAAAATTTTCTCAACTTTTCAAAAAAAATACTTTGGAAGTCATATATAAATATTGTACAAATCATATGTACAATTTAAACCTTGAAATTCAAAATTTTCAAGGTTCGATCACTCGGATCGCAACCAAAATTTGTATAAAGATAGCTAATTTTAGTAGAAAAGTTTCTACGTACGTCCCAACCCATCAGACTTCCTCTATTTGTTGCTAAAAATAATTTTATCGATCATATTTTGCTATATTTGGCAAATTATGACCAAAAATAATACAGTTAAATTGTAAAAATAATTTAAAAAATGAAAGTATTCTTGACATTTTTCATAATTTTGCTTCGTTTCCGAGAAAAAAATCAAAGAAAATGGCGAATTTTAGCACGATATTTATTATTAAATATTGGCATATTCTTTTATTTTTTTCTCGGAAAAGAAGCTTAATTATGAAAAATGTCAAGAATACTTTTATTTTTTAAATTTTTTTTACAACTTAACTGTATTATTTTTGGTCATAATTTGCCAAATAT
The DNA here is from genome assembly GCA_018906965.1 of Philotrypesis tridentata. Taxonomy (NCBI): domain Eukaryota; kingdom Metazoa; phylum Arthropoda; class Insecta; order Hymenoptera; family Pteromalidae; genus Philotrypesis; species Philotrypesis tridentata. The sequence continues at coordinate 4,949 of JACCIB010001590.1, read as the reverse complement.
AGCAAAATACGATCAACAACATTATTTTTAGCAACAAATAGAGCAAGTCTGATGGGTTTGGACGTACGTAGAAACTTTTCTACTAAACTAAGCTATCTTTATAAAAATTTTGGTTGCGATCCGAGTGATCGAACCTTGAAAATTTTGAATCTCAAGGTTTAAATTGTGCATATGATTTGTAAAACATATATATATATGACTTCCAAAGTATTTTTTTTTTAAAAGTTGAGAAAATATTAAGAAATAAATCAGCAAAAAATGCCAAAAAACTTTATTTTATCAACTTTGACCCCCTGTAATTCTAAGACAATCAATGCAAAAAATTTGAAAAAATTCAGAGAATCACCTCACTCACAATCTCACAGAGAATCACCCATATATATATATAGATGCATCTTAAGTAGATAGTTTTTAAAGCATATAATTATACAGCACGCTATTAGAATAATTAACAAAAAATTATAAAAAAAAGAGCTTTAATTGGAGCTATTAAATGTTAAAATGTAATATTTTCCTTTTGCCGACTCTTCCTAGCTTCGAACTGATCGAACTGATCGTTTTTAAAGTTTAATAGCACAAACTGAAGCCCTTTAATTGTACTTAATTTTGGTAAAAAAATATTTATGTATATATATATTTATTTATAGAGAGTTCATGGAGACGAGATGTATGATGAATACCTTGAATATAAAAAGACCAGAAAAAACACAGAAACTTCTACGTGTCGCCGATCATCACGCGCCTTCAAACAAAAAGTCTTCGAAGAAAAAGTTACGAAACTGATTGTTAACAGTTACCTTCCTGTTAGCTTTGTTGAAAATTCAGATTTTAGAGACCTGTTGGATGGTAATATTCAACTTTTATTAATATTATTACTGTTATTATTATTATTATTATTATTGAGCTGTTCCTTATGGCTTTCAACTACAATTCATGTGTAAAGAAAGAAAATATTTTGAAGCTTTTTATTAATTATGATTAGTGATGTACTAATAGGATTAATTTTTATTATTGTTTTTGCTTAATATGCAGTAAGCTATCGTAATTGTATCAAAAGTGTATAATTCGAAAATTTTTATGAAAAACTAAATTTTGTTGTAGTTGTGACGTCAAGACAAGGGAATACAGACCTCAAACATCTTAACCGCAAGGCAGTTACCCGAAACATTAGCGAGCTATACGACAATGTTACACAAGAAATTTGTAATGCATTGTCACGCGTAGAATGGGTCTGCACAACAGCTGATGCATGGAGTAGTGCTAACCGCAGATTTTTGGGTGTTACAGCACACTGGGTATGTAATTCTTAGTTTTTTTGTAACGTTCCTATTGTGAAATAATAATAATAATAATAATTTTTATTACAAATTTTTAGATTAACGAAAAAACATTCGAAAGAAAATCTGCGGCCTTAGCATGTCGTCGGTTTCCTGGGACGCATTCATTTGATAATGTGGCCGCTTTACTGCAGTCGATCCATAATGCATATTCTTTGAATCGTGACAAAATTGTAGGCACAGTCACTGACAATGGCTCAAATTTTGTGAAGGCTTTTGTTCAATTTGGTATCGATGATACTAATATCTTCCAGAAAGGTTCGTAATATCTATTGTATATAAAATTCAATGAGTTTTGTTTTTTGCACTTGCATATTTTTGCCTCGTACCTACATATTAAACATCTGTTGTTTGTTTTATTAGTTAAAGCTATTATAACTTTTTAGAAAAAGAATCTTCGATTGCGGGACAATCTTCCCAACGAAATGCTGGTGAAGAAGTAGTACGAGCCAGTACGAGTAACGAAGAATTACTGGAAGATGAATCTGATGTTGATACCAACATTTCTGATTCCGACGAAGAATCAGATGAAGAACAAGAGGATGTCACGATTATAGAGAATGCATTTGGATTGGAGAATGATATTGCACTTTCACGACACTTTCGCTGTGCTAGCCACACCTTGAATCTTCTGGCTACAACGGATGCAGCGAAGGTAATAGACAATAATCCATCGGTTCAGGACATTCACAACAATGTTCTAAGTAGATGCAAGGAATTATGGAAGTGCATGAGTTCCCCAAAGACTCGTGAAGCCATGAAGGAGTATCTCAATGTTGCGATAAAACGCCCTGTCCAGACCAGATGGAATTCGTTATTCGACTGTGTATCACAAATATGTAAACTGAAGGAAAAGTTAATTACATCAGAAGCACAGTCGATTTTGAAAATGAAATCACGCTTCAAAAGCAATGATTTCAAGTATTTGGAGGAATACCTGAAGTGGTCTGGACCATTAGCAGCCGCAATAGATAGACTTCAGGCTGAAACGGACTGCTATTATGGTTGCACTTTACCAACACTGATAGGTCTGCGAAGAAAGTGGGAGCTTCTGCTGGATGATGATGACATCGAGATTTCCAAATTGATCATTACCGACATGATTGGAAAATTGGAGTCTCGTTTTGAAGACTATTTCAATGTGCAAGGGAATGGTGCATTTGCAGCTACAGCAGCGTTACTTCACCCGAAGTTTAAGTTGTCCTGGGCACATTTGTTAACGAGTACTGCTCAAGAAGAAATCAGGAACATTACAAGCAATCTGATAACAGAAACTCCAGAACCAGCACCTGCCGAAGAAGTTAATGATACTGCAGACGATGACTTCTTTGATTTTGGACCATCTACATCGAACATCTTGTCACGTGCGTCACTGGTTCCAGAGACTGCCCAGGAGAACGAGCTGATGCGATTTCTGCGACATCCTTCAAAACAACTCGAAATTTTAAATGAGTTTCCGAAGGTAAAACAATTGTTTTTGCGCTATAATACGCCATTGCCCTCTTCAGCTTCAGTTGAAAGATTGTTTTCACATGCCACTCTATTAGACTTGCCCAAGTTTAATAGATTGACAGACAGCAATTTTGAGAAGAGGTTAATCGGTAAAGCAAATGCAAGGAAACCTTATTTATAAATTTCGTTATAAAAAACATAAGAAGGCTGAGTAATCGCCAAATTTTTTAAAATTTGTAAATAGGCTGAGTAATCGCCATATTTTTGTAAGTTTGTAAGTAGGCTGAGTAATCGCCATATTTTTGTAAGTTTGTAAGTAGGCTGAGTAATCGCCATATTTTTGTAAGTTTGTAAGTAGGCTGAGTAATCGCCATATTTTTTTGTTTGTTACTAGGCTGAGTAATCGCCATATTTTTTTGTTTGTCACTAGGCTGAGTAATCGCCTAAATTTTCAGTGTGTAACTAGGCTGAGTAATCGCCTAAATTTTCAGTGCAATGTATAAAGGCTGTGATACGTTGTTAAAGACTGAAATAATGTTGAATAATATTTATATTTGTCGTTCCATAATAGTTATATAGTCTCATCTGAGACTTTGCTATACCGAGCGTAGGTTTTCTCCTGGGGGAGTTTTCCCTACGCTACAGGCATTGTACGGAGGCCTGGGCGAATGCCGGTATAGAATGCGACGGGGGACACAAACAATAAAAATTATTTTTCAAAAAAAATTATAATTGAAGTTGAATTTTAATTTAAGCCCTCTTCCTTTTTTTCCATCCTAAAACAACTTCGCCAATTTTATTAATTAAGCTTTTTCATCGAAAATGCATGAAATACTTTTTTAAGGAATTTCGCTTGGACTTCCATAAAAACATCTTTTATATATATATATATTATATATATATATATATATATATATATATATATATATATATATATATATGGGTGATTCTCTGTGAGATCGACCGGCCGAAAAATAGATATAGCAATAACTCTTGGAATTTGTTCTGGAGGTTACCTGTGATTACTCTGAATTTTTTTCAGATTTTTTGCATTAATTATCTTAGAGTTACAGGGGGTCAAAGTTGGTAAAAACAGTTTTTTTTTTCATTTTTTGCTGATTTTGAAAAATTCATAGCTTCTCATGGAAGCATTAGGACTAGACCAAAAATCGAGAAAATGCTTAAAATGTAAACTTTGACCCTCTGTAACCCTAACTGCCACAGATTTAACAAAAATTTTTTTTTATTGGATAAGCACTCAAAGATGAGTTTTTTATTACAATATTATTTATAATAAAATTGCAAATTCATTTCCGAATTGTGTAGGATAAATTGATCCAAGCCCCTTTAAACGATAGCTTCTAACGTACTTTACAAACGCGAAAAAGAACTTTTTTAAATGTTAATTTTTAAAAACATTTTTAACAACCAAATATTTTTTATTTCCGCCAATTTTAAAGTATGTAAAAAACGTGAATTTTCATATAAATTTTATTCAATTATTGCGCATTTATTTCAATACAATATTAATATTTGTATTATAATTCACGATTATTTAATGTAATTTAGAATTATTGGACCCTGTGATTCATAATTCTCCAATGAAATTATGATTTATTCTACCGTATACTGCTCTATTCCCGACTTTAATAATAAGCGATTCGTGGTATAATTCATAATTCACCAATGTAATAATGAATTATTCAACCCTATAATTCATAATTTACCAAATGAATTCTGAAATATTTGTCGTATGATTCATAATTCACCAACCAAATTACGAATTATTTGTCGTACAATTCGTTTGGAGAATTATGAATCGTACGACAAACAATTCACAATTCACTTGGTGAATCGTGAATTGTTTGTCGTACGATTCACAATTCACTTGGTGAATCGTGAATTGTTTGTCGTACAATTCACAATTCACTTGGTGAATCGTGAATTGTTTGTCGTACGATTCACAATTCACTTGGTGAATCGTGAATGTTTGTCGTACCATTCACAATTCCACTTGGTGAATCGTGAATTGTTGTCGTACAATTCACAATTCACTTGGTGAATCGTGAATTGTTTGTCGTACAATTCACAATTCACTTGGTGAATCGTGAATGTTTTGTCGTACAATTCACAATTCACTTGGTGGAATCGTGAATTATA